>CAIGRL010166814.1:0-17134 GCA_903798325.1 Fraxinus xanthoxyloides | reverse complement strand
GTGACCATTGGGGAGCAAATCCAAAGCCTGACCAATTGAGCCCCTTCAAGGTTTACACTTCTATTTATGAGTAAGCTTACAAAACATCCTTCGGAAAATACTTAGTATTGCATGGAAGCACAAGCGCAACCATGAAATTCGGTCACTTCCATACATTATGAGGACTTCAAAATCTTTCTTTTGTCTATATTTTCAATGTGAGAACTATTTGATAGATTTGTATTACAGAAAATATGCATATTGTAAAAGGTAGAGAAGTGAATCAAAGATATTTTTTTGTAACTAAAATTAATTTAGAAGAAATGTTGCTTCCAACAAAATGGACTTTTCAAAAGACTGTCAAACAAATCAAAATATATCTAAACGATCAAAAAGGATAAATCAATAACATCGTAGATAGGCGGAAGGTATTAATGAAAGAACCATATGGATACCAAAAGTAGAGTTAAAATTAACATCATCTTGTTGCATTGAAACAAATAAATGACTAATTCGGCTATCATTAATTCGGCTATCATTGAACTAGGTAAAATGAATTGGTTGAATAATTGAAAATTGAGGTTATTCAAGAATATGCATTCAATGCTGAAATTACACATTTGAATTGTAGGAGTTAGAGATCGTCGATATACTCATATTTGTGTCGTTATTGTTTCTCTCATCAAAGAAGCAGTATTAAATATGTCCCTAGAAAAATCAGAAAAAGTGACTGAAGGTGCATCTTGATGAGTAGGGAGGAAAATGTGCTGAGCTAGTTGGTTGGCTAAATACATTGGCAGATGGTGGGTTGACATAATTCATGTGCTACCTAAATTAGTAGAGAAGATTGCATCCTCATTTACATTAAAACAGAGATACTCACAAGCTGGGATAGTTTTATTTCTTGGCTTGCTGAATTTGTAGTCATCTGGAATTGCTGAGTTATTTTTGTGGTTAAATGGAAATGTGTAAACGAAACTTCAGGGAATTCTAAGTACTGCTAAATAACATTATTTAATTTTCTTTACTAAGTATTATTCCCCAGTAATTTGGCAGGAAATGGTAATCAGGAGAAGATGTTGTGAATCACAAGTGTGATTCTAGTATAGAGTTGTCTGTGCAAGTAAAATCACTGAAGAGTGTCGAAGTCATCGTGTGCTCCACGTTGTAGGAAACGCGTTCCTGTTTCATATTGATTTGTAATAACTATTTATGTGTGCCATTATTTTATATTAATTATATTGCTCTCTCTATTGATTATAAATTTATGCATTCTATTGGTTGCTATGCTACTGATTGCATTCTGTCTTTCACTGATTAATTTGTGTTAACAGTATTGCAATAGCATATAATCAATGCTCTTTGGCCAAGTGTTTCCCAAACATTATTAGAGGGTTCCGTGTTTTATAAGTCCTGTTATTGACTAGGTGAGCACAAATGGAGTAAAAGGAACAAGGGATATTTGCTCTTTAACTTTCTGCAAGTCAAATAAAGAGACTGTTATTTAACTTTTCTGAATTTTAACTATTGAAAGGTGTAATTTCTTGTTGCATTTGAATCTTTTGCATTGGGTCCCCATTTACCAATCTTTGGGATTTTGATATCTTAGTATGGGGTAGATCTGGTCAATTGGAAATAATTAACTTACAGGATTAGCACGACTGAAATTGGGCAAGGGACAATTCTGAGTTTCAAGAATAGATGAAGTAATAATTGGTGTATTTGGCTGCTATCATAAGAAGAAATATGCATATTGGTACGAAGTATAAATAAGATTTTTGTTTTTTATTCTTCAATAATGTTAAGTCTTGTCGAGTTCACCATATCAAATATGCCAAAAGAGTTCACTCCGGCTAACTTTTTACTTTTATATGGATGGTTTATCTGCTTGGACACTAATTTCTTATTCTCTGTCTTAGTTTCCTAGATATTGGGAAGATGCTGACGGAATCCCTGCTATTCTCGTGGAGTGTTTCGCCTCCTGTAGAGCTTGAGCTCGACTAGCTGCACAGGATGTAATTGAGAATAGTTGATGTGTACTAGATTGCAGGCTATGTACATTTTTTCTTCTTGAAATTATCAGCAGCATTCCATTTATTTAGAATTTCGGGTGGTTTTCGAATCAGCATAACATGAAATTCCTTACTTTGAATAATGTTATTTGGCAGTGCAGCTGCAATTACTGTTGATAGTCTTTGCATTGTTCTCAAGATAGCATGTTTTGCTAAGCTCATCTTTTAAGTAAAGTTTTAACTTTCTGTTGCTAAACATGTTTGGATAATTTAGCTCATTCTCAAAATAACAAACTATTTTCAATTCTGATCAATAAAGAAAATTACTTATTTACTTACGAGTGAATAAGCCAAACATGCTCTTGTGTTCAATGAGTTCTAATCAAGCCAGCTTTGAGCACGTCTCACCGGAGTTTGCAATTGTTAGAAGGGCCTTGGACCACTCTTAGAAGAGGCCCAAAACAAGAAGCCCAGAAGAGGTATCAAAACAAGTGGTAATTACACCAAACCAGACATTTTCTTTCACGTTTTAAAAAGTCAGGTTTTTAAGTTTTTATTTCATTACTCATGTTTTTTTAAATTTAATTAAACAATTAATCATTTAATTTAAGTACCCTCGAATCCCGTTAATTACGGGTTTCAAAATGGCTAATATCTCAACTNTTCAATGAGTTCTAATCAAGCCAGCTTTGAGCACGTCTCACCGGAGTTTGCAATTGTTAGAAGGGCCTTGGACCACTCTTAGAAGAGGCCCAAAACAAGAAGCCCAGAAGAGGTATCAAAACAAGTGGTAATTACACCAAACCAGACATTTTCTTTCACGTTTTAAAAAGTCAGGTTTTTAAGTTTTTATTTCATTACTCATGTTTTTTTAAATTTAATTAAACAATTAATCATTTAATTTAAGTACCCTCGAATCCCGTTAATTACGGGTTTCAAAATGGCTAATATCTCAACTTCCATATCTATTGAAGCACTATTTTCACTCCACCACCATCTCACCTTCGGATTTCTCGCACACTCTCTCCACCACATTAACTTCTCTTCTGTGATAATTGTCCGCAAAATCTCTGGTGCTTCGAAGTTGCCTATGAATACAAATGGTGAAAATAAAAGATAAAAAGGGCAAGAAGTCGGTGCAGACGTCGGTTCGTACGAACAAAAGGAAGACAACAGACAGCCCCAACAAAATATCATCGCCGAGGAAAAAATCGCATGCGTCGAGTGGCACTCACTCAGGGAAGAAGGTAACTGCATGGGTCAAATGCCTGTCGCCGGTTCAAACAAACAGTTTTTTTTTTTTCATGAATGTGTGATTTGGGGGTTTTGTTATGGTAGAAGGGGATTTTGCGGATGTGAATGAAGGTCTGTGACCTTACACGTATATTGTTATTCTTACATAGCCCTCCAGTCACAGTTGATCGACTACTTTCTACTGAGGCAGCTGTATACCCCAAACAAGGATGAAATGTGGTTTTGTGTATCAGGTAGATACGTTAGATTCTCTATTGTGGAATTGTGTTTAGTGACTGGTCTCCGATGCACGGGGGACAGCTACGTTGAGAAACTGAAGACAACCCGTCAATGTTGAAGGAGAAATATTTCAGACCACTGAACTCTGTAACTCATGAAAATGTCAGAGACACATTCCTATCGACTTGCAAATCCCCAGAATAGGATGTTCTTGAAGTCATGTTGGATGAGAATATTGCCAAACTTGGAGCTCTATACTTCATTACATCGTACATGTTCCCCAGAGATTATAAAAAGGTGGTTGATCATTACTTGTTTGTGTTGGTTGAAGATTTTGCATTGATGGATAATTTTCCCTGGGGAAAGCTACTCTTTGAATCTACTTTAAATGATTTGAAAGAAGGGTTGAGTAAGAGAACAAGACATTACAGGCTGAAAGGTCTGTTGATACCCTTTCAAGTTTGGATTTATGAGACTATTCTTAGTCTAGCTGGAACAATTGTGAAAATGAAGTCTGACAAACTTCCTCAGATCATAAATTGGTTGGCGGATGAGCCCCCCTCTGCCGCTAAGCTTGAAGGAGTCGAATGCTTCTCCAACCCTGATGTAATCACTTCAACTTTCTTGAATTTATTTTGTTCCACAGTTGTGCATCGTTGTTAACAAAATTTTTGTTTTTTGGCATTGCATATTGTAGTATGTGACCTAGACCCATCGGAGTATGAGATGAATATGCTGTACATGAATGGGTTGCAGTACAGTAAACCAGTGCAGACAGCTACTAAACGAGATGGTATGCGAAAGAAGAAGAGGACGGAACGTTCAGCTTGCGATGTAGGAACAAGTGGACATGCAGGATCTCCCGGGATACACAGGACTACAACCGTTCTCAGGATAACGGATGGTAGCACTGGCTACGGTGACGTTGATGAACATGATGATGATTTTGCTGATCCTCCACCGAGGTGGCGGGATGCAACAGAACATTCTAACTCTCCAGTAACCTCCTATCTGTCGCCTGAACACTTTAATGCACAGGAATTCACCCAGATGTCCCACCGACGGATCACGTAAGTTGGTATTGAGGTTACTAACTTCAAATTAGTAGTTCGAGTCTGGTTCTTTCATGGCTCAAGTCATTTTCATTTAGTACAGTCACAGACATCTGTACATAGGTCACAAACAATGATTGGCAGGCCACAGACAATGATTCCCTAATCGATTTATCATTCACACTTTTGCAGGGGATTGAGAATTTGAGAGCTGAACTGAGATCACAGTTGTCAACTATACGAGGTGACCAACTACGAAAGTTGAACGACATTGTCCAGACGCAGTCTGGGATTAGGAGTGACATGCCAGAAATTAGGACCAACATGCAGTTTCTGTCTGAGTCTGTGTCCGCGATGATATCAAGCACGATGGAAGAGATGTTGAAAAGACTTAGTAAAAGTGCCAAGAATGTCCAGGAAGGGAATGCGGCTGAAGAGTCTGAGAAGCCTAAAGCAAGTAAGTAAGATGATGCAGTATTTTCTGTGAATGACCCCGGATTTCATTTTAAATTTTGTATATATTCTAATCTTCAGGCTGAACAATTTCATTTTCATTTAGTACAGTCACAGTCACAGACATCTGTACATAGGTCACAGATAATGATTGGCAGGCCACAGACAATGATTCCCTAATCGATTTATCATTCACACTTTTGCAGGGGATTGAGGATTTGAGAGCTGAACTGATAGGGCAAATAGCTGAACTGAGATCACAGTTGTCAACTATACGAGGTGACCAACTACGAAAGTTGAACGACATTTTCCAGACGCAGTCTGGGATTGGGAGTGACATGCCAAAAATTAGGACCAACATGCAGTTTCTGTCTGAGTTTGTGTCCGCGATGATATCAAGCACGATGGAAGAGATGTTGAAAAGACTTAGTGAAAGTGCCAAGAATGTCCAGGAAGGGAATGCGGCTGAAGAGTCTGAGAAGCCTAAAGTAAGTAAGTAAGATGATGCAGTATTTTCTGTGAATGACCCCGAATTTCATTTTAAATTTTGTATATGTTCTAATTTTCAGGCTGAACAATTGGGACCAAGTACGGACAAGAAGGGTAAGGGTAAGATGGTTTCTGATGAAGGTACTGAGATGCAACTAAGTCTCGAACCTCCTTCATTTGACTTGGGTCTTGGGTTCACCCAACTTGAGATGCATACTCCTACTTAATCGAAAACAGTTCAGCAAAAGGTTGACTCCATCATATCTGATGTTATTCATGACACAAAAACGACAGAAGGAGAGGTACACTACAATTTTGAAATTTTACACAATCATCGTTTGGTACATGCAGGTCACAGCTCACACATGTTGTCATTAGGTCACACAACACACATTGGTCACATATACTGTGGGGGTTCAATAAAATGAGATTTTTCACAGCTACCACTGTATGCAGGCATCCCCGGTGTCTAAACCTAGTTCAGGACTTCCAATAAAGAAGGTTTTCAGACTTGCCAGGATACTCCAATCCCCTTTTGTGGCCGATGAAGGGAAAGTAATCAAGCAGCCTGAGCACGTTCTGGTTTTTGAACATTACAACTGTCATGCCGATGATGCTGATATTTCCTCCTTCCAGAGCTAGTTCTAGAGGGGATACAAACCAAGAAATAAGTAAATTCATAGCTCTACCCATTAAAGATGTGTAATGACCTCCTGTTTCAAAATTCTCATAATTCATTTTATGCTTGCAGGAAGAAATTCAATGATGCTGATGATGTCATCAGTCCCCCGTTTCTGCTGGGTGGGTTCAAGGTTGGAAGTAAAACCTAGTTCTATGAACTGGTGAATTCTGAGTGCTCCCTGAGCAGCATGGTAAGATATGCCCACGTAAATCTTCAATCACAGGACCTGAGGTCACAAAATACATCCGTAGGTCACATTATATGTAGATAGGTCACAGGTCATGTCAACCTTGAATGTGTCGGAGTTTATGTTTCATATTGAAATTATTAACATGTCATGTTATTCTACCGCAGCACATGGACGTGTGCTTCTACTTTATCCGCCAATTAGCACGTCATGGGAAGGACGTCAAGTTGAAAGCAACGACCATGGACTCCTGGTTCCAAATGAAGCTGAAAAACATATACTCCAAGTTCATACAGGATCCTACCATTTTGATGTCGGAGTCAAGCTTGATAGACGTTGTGACGAAAGGCACGTCGCCTTTAAGCTCTCCATGGTCCAGTGTTGACTATGTATTCATGCCGATTATACCAACTAACAAGGCACACTGGATGCTGGTTGTCCTTGAATTCAACACACACACACGCTATGTTTTCAATTCTGCTGGAAAGACGTACTACAACTTCCTCGTTTGTATAGGTATTGAACCTTTTGTGAAAATAATTCCTTACCTGTTGAACTCTGTTGGCTTTTGGAAAAGACATATTAACTACGATGGTGATGACCGTATGGACTTAAGGCTAATGATTGATAGCAGTCTTCCTCAACAGAAAAACGGGTAAGCCTGTGACCTCATAAATCATTTTCCATTTTCGTCATGCGGACTAATACATTTTGGGATTTGTTTTTTCCAGACATGACTACGGCATCTTCACCATCAAGTACGCTGAGTACCTACTACATGATGATAAGGATTCGATGCCGATCAAATTTGATGTGGGGAGAACAAAGCTTGACATTGCCACAAGACTGTATAAGCATAGAAGCATAGCACAAAGAAGGCAATGATGTTCTCGTTGACTGATGACTGATAGATTTTTTTAAATCTTTAAAACAATGAACAAACTATGTACAGTTTATGATAGTTCTTCTCAGTCTAGTTTTTTTTTTGTTGGTGTGATCGTCTAGTTCGATTTGTGGTAGTTTGTTCGTCAGAGACAAATGTAAAATGATTCTTTTGAAAGTAATTGGAAGCATTTTCATTGTAATCAGACATTTTTTTGGACTTACAAGCTATTTATTTGTGATGTTGCAGATTGATTTGGTATCATATGGTAACAGGTTTATGATTGTCACAGTGGCTTGGGCAAATAGATGTCATCAGGTCACAGGCTGTAGCAGAAGATTTATACATGGTCACAAGAATACTAGTAGTCACATAATGTTGCATCAGGTCAAAGAGAACACTATAGGGAATAGTGTAAGGGTCACAGAATATGTTTTTAGAGGTTATAGGTCGAAATAGGTATTACAGTTATATTGTTGCGAAGTGAATAGTGTACTAGGTCACAGAATGTATTCAGAGGTCACAGGTCTAACTATATGTTACAGTTTGCTTTATGTTCAGTGGTCACATGTCTTACCTTATATTACAGTTCGCTTTATGGTGGTCACAGAGAGTTCTGCATTGGTAACTCAGGTGTTTGATGCATAACTTGTATTTTATATAACACTTTGAATATTAGAATGGTGCCCAAAACTGGTTTCACAATTCAATTAAACAAATGATAACGAATAACTGAAACTATAAAGAATATGGTGCTAGTGTCGTCAAGTCATTTGTGAATGTTTGCCCTTCTTGACTTTGGCTCAATGGAATCAAGTTAATACATCTCCTACGATTGTGACCGTATCGTCTACAGCGACCATATTTCACAGTCTGTTTCCCTTCACTGGCTGACCTTATCCTCTTTTTAGTCGGTCTACCAGAACTCCTTTTCTGAAAAGGAGCTAATACAATGTTGTGTTGCAAGTCTACAGGGATGGTCCATTCAGTTTGATCTCCAACTGGTAGCATTGGCTCTTGGTATGCCTTCATGTATGCATCTTTTGTGTAGTAATAAGAACAATACTCGTAAGGATCCCTTTTTGTATGTGCAATCGCAGCCAATGCATGCGGACATGGAAATAGATCAACTTGAAACATCCTGCATGTGCATGTACGTTGATATATGTCTACGATGAAAGACAAATGTTCACATTTGACTGCAAACAACGTCTGGCTCACAGGTAAAACCTGCAAGGGACAGTTAAATCAAACATATATATGTATATCCAATAAAGTAAATCGCAGGTCACAGGAAATCAGTTTGAGTCACAGAACACTATATTCAGGTCACAGGACATCAGTTTGAGTCACAGAACACTATTCAGTAATCAAAATATAAATGTTACCTTTAGTTTCTTCAAATCTATGCTCATTTTCCTCAATAGTTTTTCGTAGTTGGCTGTCAACATTGTGAATGTGCCTTGTGCATCATTGCTATGTTTGCATAACTAAGTTTGTATAGTTTGTCTCAAAGATTCTAATAATGACACAATTGGGTAATTTTTTGCTGCTTTCGTGACTGCGTTGACAGATTCTACTATGTTTGAGATCATTGTAGAATACCGATTTACTGGCATGTGCAATCGTGACTACTTTTCAAGTCCAACAGCTTCCTGAAAACATCAATCATGTTCATGAGAATCATATAAACTAAATTTGGGATAATTTTAAAACAAGATGGAATTTATATGTGAAAGTAGCAATATATCAGGTAACTCCTAATTTTTCCATTTACCATGTCAAGCTGGTGCATGTGATACTCGAAATATATATGATCGAACGGCCAAATTGAAAGCTTGTGTTATATTGTGACCTGATTTTCCATAATATGATTTCAAATTTTGTAGAAAATGATACGAACAAATTCCATGACAGGTACCAGGATAGACCTGTTCTATAGCATTCTTGATACCAACATGGCGGACTAATACATAACATAATCCATCTCTATAACCATAAGTCTTCTTTAAGTTTTCAAAAAACCATGTACATGCTCTATCGTTCTCACTATCTCCAATCCCAAAAGCAAGTTGCATCCTGTGTAGAAGTTGTGAAGAGAGTGTCACCGTACTGTCCATTCAAGTAGGTTCCATCTACCACAACCACAGGTCTGCAATGATTCCATCCTCAAATTGATGCATCGAGAGCCATGAAGTAATATTTGAACCTACTGTGACCATCAATCTCCAAACTTGTGACCGTTCCAGGATTTCTCTGTTCCAGCATGTAGAGATAGGCAGGTATCTTCCCAAATGACTCAGTCGGATCACCCCAAATCATTTTTAAAGTTTGCTAACGACATCTCCAAGCCTTAGCATAGTTTAATGCCACACCGTACGTATGATACATATCGCTACATATATCCTTTGGAGTGTAAATAGTATTTGACGATGTGTACTTATATCTTATACTAGATGAAATAACCGAACTGGATAGTTGCCCGTGACTTTCCAGAATTATGTTTGACCCACACATGTGACCATTTTCGATCTTCCGAATCTTAAAAAGACATGATTTACCCCACTTTGACGATCTGCACATCCAAGTACACACATCATGTAAACACTTTGCTATGTACTCCTTGTTCGAGCGAACACCACAAATTCGAACATATTCTGAATCGCGTATAGAGAAAGGCTCAATTTGAGAACATTCTTATCACGGAAAACCTTTCCTTCCTCGACTTCTCTGTGATCAGCGGTTGTTACAATTGTGACCTCCTCTTCAATAATGTGACCTACAGGTTCCACCGTTGAACTGCATATGTCTGAAACCACCATCTGTAAAGAAAACTCTCTGGTTGCATGTATGGCTGTCGAAATTGTAATAGTCTGTTGCTCGATCAGGGTAACATCAATGCTTAATGGATATCTAGAAGGGTCACGATTTATTACCTTCATAGTTGTGTACGATAGAACATTACTGTCATTTCTTATTCTGACCGGTGGCAAATCTTTATTCAGTACATACTGTATTGTGACTACTACCTTTGTATGATCCAAATCGAACTCTTTCATTACAGTATCCACAAGCATCGCATAGGTGCAATTACGAGGCAACAAAACCACTGATACCGGGGATCCATTCAGCAAACATACGTGGACATCCATTACATCTGCAAAACTAAATGTATGATGTCGTACTGAAATCATGTCAAATATATGGTTCGGGTTACAGGTAGGAGATCATGCAGGACACAGAATGTAAATGTATGGACTCAATACTTCATTTGAATGCACGCAAGTCACATATGTGGTTCGGATCACAAGGAAAGAGATCACGCAGGACACTGGATACAGATGTTAGACGTCAGTAATTTAATTTAATTACTCGCAGGTCACATATGCATTTCTGGTCACAGTCAGGAGATCACAGAGGACACAGAAATAGAATGTATGGACTCAATACTTCATTTGAATGCATGCATGTCACATATATTGGAAGTCAGTAATCTAATTGAATTCATGCAAGACACATGATATAAATGTAGAAATTTATGTGGGAAATCAAGCACAACACAGAATGAGATCCATCAATCTATATGTGCTACGAAAACTATATAGAACATCTCATTTGGAGTCACAAATTTATGAAAACTATATAGAACAGTAATCGTCGATGGGATGGCCTGACATACCAATGGGCAATGTGTATTATCTGTGCTGGCAATAGAAACTTTTTGTTTCCAAATTCGGAGACACAGATTGGCGAAATCAATTGGACATTCAACCCGCCAAAACCTGCATGCTGCAATAAAATCTCCACCGTATGGAACTCTGTGACCGGCGACGACGAAATTTGATTCATGACCAGTAATCTCGCAGAATCTGTCGTCGATTTTGAAATTCGTTTGCAGTCCGGAGATGAAGCAGAATCTGTTTAATATGGAGGTGATTTGTTATATTAGGAAATCTAGACTGTAGGCTTAAATTAAGGAACGTAATCACACTAATTAATTGTTAAATATAATTAATCACGTCATACAAAAACTTGAGTTTTTAAATTCTAAACCATCGACCCTGATTTTTGATTTTATTAAACTTAATGCATGAACCATGAATTTTTCCCATCAAAACAACTAGTTGGATTCTCGTGTGGAGACATGATTGTTCCATGACATTGTTTGGCAAAGCATTTTTTTTTTAAGTTGGTCAAATATACTTTTTGACTCACAATTTACTAAACGCATTTAGCTTATATATGGCTCATGTTTATAATCTATTTATAAATATTTAAATTACTTTTTATCCACACATTTCAATAAATCCACTTATACACCTCGTTTAAAAAGGGAACATGTTATAGGTACTCTTTTAATCGTTCTTGTACATTAATACGAAGAGAAATAATCTCCAAAACATCAATTACATGTCATGAATTAGTCATATCATCAATTACATGTCACTTCAATTATTAATGGTTTTCACTGTTCTTGGCATCTTTATTTTGACAAATATGTAATACGTGCATATACATGTGGTATATATAGTCATTGTTTTGTACAAATTTTTGTCGGTGGATCATATTGTAGAATTTTTTTTTTTTTCAAACTCATTTAACCACATATTCATTTTATAACATAATTTTTTTTTTTCCATGTAAACTAATAACTTTTCCTACTTTTTAATTACATATTCTTAACAGAAAAGAAAAAAAAATATCATTTTTTACAAATTTTATTATAAAAAGTTTACATCAAATAGGTCCATAAAGTTGGATCTTCTAAACTGAGTGAAACACGGTTACGATAATTTCCATTGTTTTACGACCTCAAAAAATGAACATGCGAATTCAATGACAAGATGTCGTGAGAATCAAGGACAAAGCAAGGGAAATTTTTCTATAAAAGTTAGAAACTTGTATTATAATTTAAGAAAGTAATTTGGAAATTAACAAGACTACTCTCCTTCAACACGCAACTAATATACCCGCTATTGGAAAAACAAAATGACCAAACAAAAGGCAAATTTCACACGCCTAAAGAAACACACGAAAGAAAAATAATTAGAAAAAAATAAACACAAGGCAAAGACGTTGGACTAGGTGGGGTGGGCGACCAATTCTCCAACCAAATGGCAATTTCACTCGCCAAATAAAAATACTCGAAGAAAAGAGATTGAAAAGGAAGGCTAGAAGAAACATTGATGGATTGCCAAATACTCTATTAAACAGTAAATTTTGAAATATCCGAATTACTACTCGATAATCCCACCCACATCCTCCATGCGACATTAAGAATTGACAACTCGCTCAACAAAAAGCTCACAAATACAAAAGTTCATAATAAGTTGCTTGTTCTGACAGTAACTCAAATTACAAAAAAGTAACTATTTAAATTCAGTCAAAGATACTTGAAATAGAAAGAAAAGAACATATAGGCAATATCCTCCATTTTGGATTCCACTATAGTACGAACTCATAGTCCTCAATAAGAAAGGAAGATATTGGCAGTATCCTCTGATATGGTAAATCATTATTACATGCGAAATACCAAAAACTTCATATAAATTACAAACAACAATATCAAGATCATATAAAGAAAAAGAAAACTGTTTATTTCGCCGCAATGTTACAGAATAAAAGGCATCATCACAAGATAAAGCGTGGAAATTTCACTTTTATGCCTGTGTCGAAGAGCGAAACAAATTTACAGCCATGGAGAATTGTGAATTGGGGTAGCAACAGATTTAACCTGCAAATACTTATTGAGCGCTTCCAATCCGAAGTCCCTCTCAAAACCGCTCATTTTATATCCGCCATATGGGAGGTCTCTGTCGAAAGCAAAATAACAGTTGATCCAAATGACACCAGCACGGATGGATCTCGATACTGTGTTGGCCGTGTTCAAGTCATTGGTCATGATGCCGGCTGCTAGTCCATACTTTGTGGCATTTGCTCTCTTGATTACCTCTTCGACGGTCCTTCATTTTGTTGCAATCAATGGAAGTGGATTGGAAATAAGTAATTTACTTATTTTGACAGTAAGGTAAGAAATAAGCTTAAAAAAGCACATTTTTTTTACTCAAAAGTAGATATAGAACATTCTTGGAAAAAAACTTAAATAAGAAAAGATGCAACTTTTATCCACGCTCGAAGTAACTTTTGCTTCTCTGTAAGCTTAACTAAGTTAAGCATGCTTGATACGAATAGCAAAATTTTTGCAGATAAAAGAGAAAAAGGAGAACTTTCTACAGGCTTTTACAAATGCAAGAAGAATAACTAGAAATAATACATACTTGAATTTCATAACCGACATAACAGGGCCGAATATTTCTTCCTTTGCGATGATCATATCATCCTGCAAAATATAAACTTTAGCACTTGATAGTGGAATTAATTCGATAATCAAAGTGCAAGAAACTGTGATTTTAAATACCATGACATCAGTGAAAATTGTTGGTTCGATATAATAACCCTTTTCTCCACCAGGCTTGCCACCACTTAACAAAGTGGCACCTCCCTTCTTCCCATGCTCAATGTATGAAAGTATCTTGTCATATTGTTGCTTATCAACCTGTAAATTTATAAAAAGTATTGATCACAAGTATATATCAACAAAATATTTTTTTGTCAGAACAAGAACAGGAAAAACAGATTTCTAGCCACTACAATTAGATGATATAATAAATTCCAAAATATTGCTTTATCCATAAACAAAACTGAATCCAGATTCATACTTGGGGTCCTTGATGAACTTTTGGATTAAAAGGATCCCCAACAACCCATGATTTCACCTTCTCTGCCAACTTAATGAGAAATTTATCATATATCCCTTCTTGAACAAAAACACGGGAACCGGCCACACATATTTCCCCCTGGACGAAGGATTAAGAAAAGGAAAATACATTAATATCATTAGTCAGAAAACAACTGTGGAAGGAAGAAAGGAAGTTTCTTTGCCTTGTTATAGAAAGATCCCTGGAGAGCAAGATCAGCAACTTTATCGACATCCACATCATTGAAAATAATAAAAGGGGACTTTCCTCCCAGTTCTAGCGAGACAGGTTTCAAGTTGCTTGCTGCTGCTGCCTGCATTACGAGACGCCCAACTTCTGTAGATCCTGTAAAACTAACCTGAAGAAACATAAAAATGACATATTATAGATCTGTAGGAACACAAGTTCCAAGCAATCTTACAATATTTTTGTTTCTCCCTATTTTTTCGTGTTTTTTCCTGATTGCAAATTATACGTATTGAACACTACCTTATCAATGTCCATGTGAGAACTAATGGCGGCACCAGCTGTAGATCCATGACCTGTTATCACATTAAGCACTCCATCCGGGATACCAGCCTGGTGTAAGGAAAAAGTATGAAAATCTAAAAATAGTGAGCCGAAACCCAAAAGGCATGATACGAGTGAAATTGTGTACATTCTGATATTCTTTCCAAAGTACAGATAAAAATTGCATGCCTACCAGCTTAGCTAAATGAGCATAGTAAAGTGCTGAAAGAGGTGTTTGTTCAGCAGGCTTGACAACCATGGTACATCCAGCAGCCAAGGCAGGGCCCACTTTCATGGCAAACATTTGACTCGGGAAGTTCCATGGGATTATGTGACCCACAACACCTACAGGTTCGTGCAACGTATATGCTTGTAGATCCCTTGACATTTTCAAAGTTGCCCCATGGATTTTATCAGCTGCACCTGCATAGTAACGGATAGTTTCTGCAGTGCTAGGAATGTCTGTTATCTTGCCCAAGCTGTATAATTTTCCGGCATCAACTGTATCTAAGGCAGCTAATTCTTCTACATTTTCATTAATTAAGTCTGCGAATTTCAACATTAACCTTCTTCTTTCCTGACTCAGTCCAATAGAACACCGATTTAGAATGAAACTATCGAAATTAAACTTCAAAAAATGTGCTGCACATAAAAGCTATAAGTACCCCCTGGACCAAAGGATCATAGAGATAAGTATTTTTTCCAAAACTTTTGTCTTAATTTAAATGGTTCAGTTCACCTAGTTGAAAAAATAAGAAGCTCAAATTGGTTTACCCTTTAGCATGCCAAATCAAAGAAGGATGGGAGGGAGACTCAGTCAACAATTTGCAACATAAAAAATTGATAAACTACTGCATGGCAATTGTATACTTTCATTAATCAACAAGATAAACAAAGGTAAACAAATAACAAATCAAGTGATCATTATCTTATCCACGGATACACAGAATATATATCCGCATTGATTTTATGGGTGTAACATGGCTCTCAAGTCTCAACTATCTACTCTTAAACAATATTATAATTTACATACTTTCAAGAAAGTGTGGGTTACCATCACTTGTAATAATTCTATTGCAAATTAATGCAAACATGTAATGCTACAAAACATTGTTCATCACTCTATTATATATATGGTGTGGTGTGGCCCATAAGTGTATACTTACACATCCAGGCAAGCGAGGCCATGGGCCGTGATCAAAAGCATCACGAGCAGCCTTGACAGCCAAATCAACATCTTCCTTGTCCCCTTCTGCAATTCTTGCAATCACTTCTTCAGTTCTCGGATCTACTGTCTCAAAGGTCTTCCCTGCACATTTAAATATTTACTCTCACCTTTCAGTTTATTTACAACATATTAATCCCAATCATGAAACAGCCAAATCTTCCAATGCATTATCTTACTAATTACAGTATTCTGTAGTAAATGAACAGAGAGAAAGCCTTCAGCTGAGAATTTTAAAAATGAATTTTCGAGCTCTCGGTCAAACTCTTGAGCTCCTATGGGATCTTGGATATACAAATTGACAATCAACCAAAATATACAGAAAATATCTAAAATCGGCACTTTATGATTTATAGCAGTACAATGAACTTGGAAAAAGGTTACAAATTCATATATTTCGAGCATCATTTCATCTAATTCTCGTATTTAAACAACCAAAGAAAATACAAGCGATGTTTCATAATATTGAAAAACCGAAAGAAAAACGAAAACACAAAACTGGCCATTTCAAAAGCAATACTTTGCTGACAAAATCCCTGTTGCTTATTAATAATCCGCAGAAATATTTCCAAAAAAATAAATCAAAAAGTATGCTAGCTCTGTTTTCATATTGTAAAAGCAAAAATAACACAATAAATGAAACTTAAATCACGTGCGGAACTTGTGTTTCCATTAAAACTTTTGAGTCTTCAGACGAAAATCTCTATGGGAAATGATTAAAGAAACCCCAAAACAAAAACTTGACTGCTACTGAACTTTCCAGGGAACAGGAAATCCATGGTGTATAAAATCCATTACATAGAAATTCAATATTTGCCAAAAATATCAATAACAAACTTAAAAATCGAATATTTACATCAAATCAATGAAAAAAACACGACAAAAAAAAATTGAGAAATCGACAACCTGAAACGGAGTCGACGAACTGTCCATTGATGAACAACTTTGTGTACTTAATTTTGGGACTTTTGACATAAGATTCCGGATTGCCATTGCCCAGTACAGTCATTTTTTGCTCTGTTTTTGTGTCACAGATGTCTTTTGGATTTCTTGCTCTGTTCATGAAGCACGTACTGTGTATAAATAGAGAAGTAGAGCGAGCTGACAGAGATAAAATGGCGATTTTTTAAGAGCACTCCTTTTTTCGTGGTCAATGCGAAACGATCCTGCTTAGTGAATATGTAGTGTACGTTTTGTTAAGCTTGAAAATGAGGAATAAATTATTTTTTTGGTAATGTTAAAGTGAAGAAACTTGGTGTCCGTTTGATTGCAAATGTGAAAAATTGGTGAAAATAAAATGAATTTTAGGGAAAGTAATTGTCTAGAACTTATTTTTCGGAGAATTGTTAATTAAGTGTATTTGATTGGTATAATTTTCTACTCGAATTTTTTTTTAAATTTTGGATATTTTTGTTCACGTTTGGTTTCATT
>CAIGRL010166771.1:0-11333 GCA_903798325.1 Fraxinus xanthoxyloides | reverse complement strand
TTATTTGTTACATATTAATTATTAATTTTTGAAGTTTAAAATAAATTACAACAATAAATCTAATTAAGAAAAATATAGATATTTATTTACTTTAAATTAGTAAGCTAAAATTAAAAAAAAAATCTATTGTTTTTATAATATTTTACATTTATGTATATAGTTATTTATTCAATTTGACAATCGGTTTGATATTTCGACCAATGGTCGATTTTTAAAACATTGTTTGAAATCAACTTTTTTTCTTCAAATTTTCCAATTCTTAAATAGGTTTAATAATTATAAATTTTTCAATTTTTTATATTTTGAATTTGATTAATTTTTTATTCTAAATTTATTTATTTATTTCAGTGACAAATAATATGCTATAAAAATATTTTACCGACTCAATAATTTATAACAAATCGGATCGGATTGTTATCAGATCGGATTGACATATATCCATTTAGTTAACAAATTATCGGATTCAGATTTTGATCGGGTTATCAGATCGAGACCTTAAATTTATCTCCCATTAATTTCGTCAGATTAAGATCAAAATCCAACTCATTGACAGCCTTAGCTGAGACTAAATCACTCATGTCCTTAGCACCACTGAGCTTTACCCAGTTCTAGCATTGAGTATAGAATTTAACTTGTAATAAAAGTCAATTTCATATAACAAAAAAATGGAATTTTTTCAATATGAATTTGCCAATTCTTGCCTAAGAATTGACCAGTTTTGAGCCTGAGCTTGCGGATTCTTAAGTGGTTTTAACAGGTTCTAAATTTTTAATTTGTGCCTATGAAGATAGCGGTTTTCGAACGGTTTCTCAAATTTTCGATTGAATTAGTCTGTTCAATCTGATTTTGATAACATTGTTTTAACAATAAATTAGCTTTTCGTAATTCTTATACAAATATCAATAAAATCCTTGGACAAAGATGATTGAGCACCCACAACATTACCCATGATTTATTTGTCGGTATCCCAAGGAAAGTGAATATTTCAAGCCTCTATAATAGAGAATTTTGGAAAATAATAACTGAAATTTCGAAAAAATCTGCAGAAACTCAAATGCAACACAAGTTTTAATAAATTATAGTCCTAATCTTAATAATTTCCAGATAAGAGTATCGCTAGAAAAAATAAACAAAATAGATATTCTTTGCCACTAAATCTCCTCTTGGATATTTACCACTACTATATTCCAGTCATTACATGGACAAGCCTACATCCTAATAGGTTTTGTGCACAATATGCACACAAAACGCTGCTGTTTCACCTCCTATGAATTGGTTTATAAAGCACGACAGTAACGAATTTTGAACGAAAACGATGAGTGGCTCCAAGCGCCACTACGGATCGGGGTGGTTCTCTTTTCTCGACGTAAAGATGATTTAGAGTGACATTCTGCAGCGCTTGGTGGGGTGAACATGGATCTCCATTTGGTGAACAATTTAGCAATGTATGCTGAAGGTGTGGGGGTACTAGGGGTGGTTCTCGGTCTTCATCTTCGTTCTGGGGAAACACGTTTTGGTAACTTGAATCAGGTGACTTTGGAATCTCAAATCCTACAACTTTCACTTGATCCTATGAAGAAATTACATGTTTAGGAGCAGTTGAGTTAGAATTATAAAACTGACTGCCAAAGTTTTGCAGCTCACTTGATCTTCACTGTAAGGATGGTTCATTGTGTAAACTTGATGCAATTTGACTCCGTGAAAATCGTCAACAGAGGCAGCTAGCACCTGAAAATTATAGCTGTATTCTGTTAGAACTTCTTGACATACTCCATGCAGTGGCAGCATACATGATAAAACAAATATTGAGAATACTCGGTAAAATTTGAACAAACATTGTATCAAAGTCACATCTTCATTCTTATATATATTCAGTACATACATCTTCAACAAAAGTTCAATGCAGATTGTAACAAAGACATGTATGAATAGGCTTGTATTGAGATACACAGAAGATGAAGGACAAAACATGAACCAAGGTTCATCTTTGATGCATAATCAACTTAACAACATATTGCAGTCACGTGCTTCTCTCATGCATAAGGGACTACTAAAGGCTGTTGACCATAGGATCATTTTTTTCCCATGAACAGCCACATAAGGTAATCACGCACAACATGATCCGTTTAAGAATGATATATTGACATGTAGAATATCTAAACAACAAACTAAGCCATATTCCCACCACCAAGGTTTGGGTCGAGAACATGAATTGTTTTCCATCCTCAGTTTGATCTGTCGCTACATCTAAGGATCCAATAAAAATCACATCATTTGAAACCACATCATGATATATCAATTTTTATCACTTTTTTTGCAAAAGGGATTTCTTCAGGCATGCAAAACATGCCCTGACAAACTAAGTTGTCATTCTCTTAATTTTTACTGAATTGGTGCTACATCCTTGTTGGGGGCATTTTCTTATTTCTTATTTTATCTATTTTAAGATAGCAATACATCTAACATCCTCATCCTCGTTCCTACGCATGCTTTCTTCATTCCATTCGGTTGATTTAATCCCACCATTCTTTAGAAGTCACCTTTTATATTCCACAAACATGGATTCCTTATAGCACATCTCCATCGTCTTCAAGTTCTCAGTCATTACTAATGATTGAACTTAGATGCTTTTATTCACTCATTGTAACGGCATGATCCTCTACAGTGACTTGATGACTACCATCCTTAATGATAAGTCCAAATTATAATTGACAAATTCTAAATTTGTAATAAACAATTTCTTTAATCAAAATCATATCCTAATTGAATTGTATTATAAGTTTATCAAATTGTAATCAAAGTCAAAATAGGAGTTATTGAATCCTAATTATAGCAAAAAAGTGAAATTGGTAGTATAGGTCCTGAATGAGTCCAAGATGTCCAAAAAGATCACATATGATCATTGAAATGCAATTAGAAGTGTAAAGAGTGTTAAAGAGCCGCACAAATTATGATCCAAATTTTCAGTTGCAACTTTCAATACATTTTTCACATAGAAAACATTCGAATTCGAAGAATGCTACTTCTAGAAGAATTATAGCTCACTAAGTTAGCTTTCCAACGCATTTTGAATATCTCAATCGGACATTGGAAGAGAAGGTTATTATAAAAATACTAATGATTGCTCAGCTACCGCTCGCTTGATGCTCAAGCGACGTAGTTATTCGAGGAACAATAATATTCGATTTTCAAGCTGATTTCGAGTTATTTTTAATCCCAAAGACTACCATTATGAATATACACCGTATGAGACGTCCAAAATGTGTTACATCATATTTTTCCATAGAGATCATTCATTTGAAGATCCATAACACATGCATTGATTCAAAAATTCAACCACCTATTCAACCACCATATTATTTGAGCCATAAATTCATCCAAATTTTGATTTATTGATCTAGCCATATTGTTTCACGTTAAACCACATATCAAAACACACAAAGATCATTTGAAGAAACACCAGCCTGAAAAACATAGCTTTCTTCATTTAATCCACCGTGATACCAGGGATAGAAAGTTGTTGTAGAAGCACAAATTCAAGAAGACTAAGATGAGGTACCGAAGTCAGTATTTGGTGTCGGAAGCATGTAGTCCAGGGGGCTAAGGTATAAACCAGGAGTCGGAATTTGTTTTGAAGGAGCACACCTCCAATAAATTCAACGAAGACTGCAGGAATTAAGGTTAAAAATTCTACGAAGTAGATGGGCCTGGACCGTACTATAAGTTTGCTTCTTTATTGCTTTCATATTACAAATTGTGGTAATTCAGCATAAGATAAATTGACGTAATTGATTAATCATCTAGAAATAATTAAAAAGTGACATGTTGCTTTTAATTGTGTAATTCCGCACTTTGGATCTAAATATTCGGTAAATTTAAAACTTACACTTAATTCTAGTATGACTGCAAGAGATTCATGTATTTTGGCATAACTACACGTGATCTAAAATTTGTAGTTATCACAAAGTGGCCATCCAAAGATCTACCTACCTATTTATTCCCCTTTTAGTTCTTCAACTAAATTGTGTCAACTGCAAATAATAATACGAGGCCTCATCAAAACCGTACAAAAATTCTTTTTTTTTACCCCCCTAAGAAACTTTACTAATTATCATGTGCAAGAACAATTTGCTTCTAGGCAGTATGCAAACCAAATACAATAGTATATAAATCAACTTCTAGTATCACAAAAAGAATCAAAACCGTTGTAGGCCAAATAAAAATTCTTTAGAGGGTAGAACCATTGGAAGAAAATGGAAAACGACCATGGAGCAATGAGCACAACATCATAAAAAATGTGAAAATTAATGCACTCTGCTACTGTGTTGTAAGCAGCATTTTGAATTATTTGCCACGACATCTTTACGAAGGCTGAAACAACCTAGAAAATAAACGCTAGACATCACTAGATTTATTGATTTCTTAATTTATATGCATCAACAAAATAGGCTCAATAACGGTTTTTTTAAATAAACATCGAGAAAATAATTCAGTTTGTCTTCTATACAAGTTTCCAGATCTATACGATTTTGCAACGATATTAGCAGAGAATAGAGTTCACAAAAAAGCTTGTAAACCAAGGGAAAAAATGTAATCTATTATCAGGTTATGCAATTGATGAGTGTAAATCACTCATTAGATTAATACCTTCAAAACATAGTTTTCAACATGTTCTTGAGCACTTATGAGCATTTTGATGTATTTGTTCATGTTGTCTTGTAGTTTAAATACATTGGATGAAATGACGTATTTTGGAGTTTGAGATGGAGCCACGTGTGATTATAAAAGCAGACTTGAAGAGGAGGTAGAACAAGAAAAAAAATGAAGGCGAAGACAGAGACTTGGGCGCCACAGCGTCCAAGAAATAAAAAAAAAAAAAGATGACAGAAGGCTAGGTGCTAGCCCCTGGGCACTGCAGTGCCGAATCTGGAAGGTACGGAAAACGCGGAGCGGCGTCACGGATTGCCTTTTTATAATTTTTAGGCCCAGCCGGCCCTGGTCAACCCCAATCTGTGTTGACATCTTGGGAGGATATAAATACAGACAAAAAGACCTAACTGAAGTAGGGAAGAATGGCTTAGAAGACAAGAATAAATGAGAAACCATCTAGAGCACAAACGACAAGGAATTGAAGGAGATTTCAAGTGGCAAAACAATTTTTCTTTTCCTTTCCTTCTCCATGTTGTTTGATTCAGAACTTATATGTTATTTTTAGTAGTCATGAACTAATCTCAATATCTAGGGTTTGATGTAACTGAACTTGAGACGTGTTTGGATTCTTCTATAGTTAATTCATTTGATTTTTCGTAATATATTTGTGTTAATTCTTGTGCATTGCTTTCAATGACTTGATCAATAATTGAATGATTTGATGTGCTAAATTTCGGTACTCGAGATAGGGAAATTTAAACGTGATCTAAGAATAACATAACCTAGGAATTATAGATTTCGAGAGGAAGTATAATTCATTTGAGGCTTATTTCATTTAAGAATCTTATGTTTACAATTTCTATAGCGTTAATTCGAAATAAAGATATTGGAATTAAAATATAGAAATACATTCTTTTTAGCACTTCAAAGAGGGAATAAAATTTCATTTGTGATTCTTGCCTATAAATTCAGGAAAAATTGATAGAAATAATTATAGAAGCTGAAAAACATTGTTGATAGTGAGGCGAAATCAATCCCTAGGCTTTTTCGCATTGATAATTCTCCTATAAGTTGTTTTATTTCGTTTGGATTATTATACATTCATATCATTTTAGGACAAAAACATTGAATTGAGATTTGATTCTTCTAGATAAAGTAAATGTTGAAATAATTATATTACTTGGTAAAAATTAAATTATAATCCATGTGGGTTCGACACTTAACTCTACTACTATATTACAAAACTTGACACCGTACACTTGCGGCATAAATTCACGGTATAGAAAACGCGTGACAGCAATTTACACTGAAAGGGTAACAAGATTAAATGTAGCCCCTGTTTGGTTTAGCTTAAAAAAGTTGATACAAAGTCAACAATTAACTTCAACTACAATATTTAATGGAACTCACAACTTTTATCAACTTGTATAAAAAATTTACTAAAAATCTGATTTTTAGCTAAACCAAACTGGCAATAAGGACTTTGATGACCCCAAGGCTATACCTAAAATAAAGGAGCATGTTGTATTGCCTGTGTACAGACAACGTGTATGCTAGCTTACATGATATATGTATTAAAAGAAGTATCACTGCATTATGGTTGTTTCTTGAAACCAAATATGAAATTATATATATGCATTGAATCTGTAATGATGTGCATTGGACATGATATATGTATTAAAAGAAGTATCATTGCGTTATGGTTGTTTCTTGAAATTAAATATTATATATTAAATATGCATTGAAATATGTAATGATGTGCAACTCCATTGCAAGCACATATGAAAGAGATTGACTTTTTATATGACTCTAGGAGTACGTCAATCTGAATCGTTTTAACTAACATTAGATTCAGGAGATTTGACTTGGTAAACAAAAAATTCCTCTCTCAATTTTGACGATATGAAATCCACTTGTTCACTATACATTACTAGACTGGTGTTTTTCAATGAAATATTTTATAACAAATTTTGTCAAGTTGCCTCTTCTATTTGTATAAAATGCATTGTTTCTATCAGTTTTTGATATTGATATCCATCAGTATTTAGTATAGTTATTAATTAAAAAAATAAAAATAGAAGAAAAACAACCATAACTTATTCCTCTCTTTTAACTGTTTATTCCAATTCTTCATTTACTTTTAAGTGTTCAAGTACAGGTAAAGTATCCTATGCTCTTTCGAAGTTAGGAATCCAGTTTTAGTTTCATGTATCCCCACCTATACATCCCACACTATCTAAATAACACACACACCAAAACAGGCACAAAAGGAGCAGTAACATAACAGGAATATTAGTAGACCTTCAAAATAAACAATTTCTCCAAAAGACAAATATTCTTGGGTAAGAGAAGGGCATCTTTTAGAACTCTTTTAAGAGTTCACATTTATTAATTCTCAGCTCCAGAAGAAATGATTGGATCGTCAATAAGGGTATGCTCCTAGTCTCTCTACTATCATTTTACTATATATTGATCCCACAGAAAAAGCCTCCATAACTAGGCCTAAGAAGCACAGATGTGGGCATGATAACATGAAACTGATACTTATGAAGAGACATTTAAGATTCTACTTATGGCTTCAATGGATTGATGCTTTGGCTGTAATTCCAATAGCCAGAAGGCACACAATCAACCTCCACATCTCATTCGATACATTAGCATGTTTAGGATGGCTTTTAACCATGAAAAATCAGAACAGATACTAAAATGTAGTTGCTGTAATTGAATCAATTTCCAATCCTGGGAACCAAATTATGAAAGAACGAGGTGATAAAAGGTTCCAAATTAAACAAACAAAAGGATGAAATACAATGAAAAATCTAAAAACCAAGTATTATATTGGAATTGAAGAAAATTTATAATTAACATAAATTACAAAAGCATCCCTTCAACGAGAATTATCGCAGGATTATAAAACTTTGGAGTTGCAACCAACAAATTCGAGGACAGCAAAAGAAAAAAATATATTGTTCTTAACTAATGAAGTTCGAAATTTAGATCAGAAAACAAAATAGTAGATGTAGAATCACACCTGATAAAAGTCGACTCTGGCTCTTTGATTTCCAACCAACAGATTCTCCTCTCTAATATCTAATGCAGAAAGCACAAAAAAATAAAAATAAAATCGAACTTTAAATAAATATTCAGATACCAATAAATATATTTCAATAAATTAATACAGGATTAAAGCAAAAAATAAAACATATCATCCCATCATGTTAAAAGAACCCAGTGAAGCTCAAACTCTAGAACCTACAAAAATGAAGAAATTAAAGAAAAACAAATAAAAAATTAAATACAATCTGAACTTCTTGTTAAACATAACCCCTCAAAAGAAAAATAACATGCTTATTCACTTATTAAAATCCATATTTATGAGAAGGTAAAAAAAAAACGAATTCTGAGAAGGTAAAAAAAAAAACGAATTCTTACCCGAAACTTAGTATGAAAGAAAAAAGAGATTCAAAAAGCGCACGTAATCGAGAATTGAAAAGGGGGAGAGAAAATGTGAAAACTCTTATTTATAGACTTGTTACCTACCAGATTCCGCCAATTAAAAACTTTTATTTATAAACTCTTATTTTAATTGATATTAAAATCAACGATTTTGGTTCAATTATGGTAACTAGACCCAAAATCAAGAATTGAACCTCCAACTTTTTTTTTAATTACATTTCATATTTCTTCATTCTTTTTTTTTTCAATTTTTTTATTGATTTGATAGGTTGAAGCAAATAAGTTAATGGGATGGAAATGAAGTTCACTTTTTTACTTTTTATTATGACTTAATAGTACAAAATGTCTCTACTTTTGATACTTTTTGTGAAAAATGTTCATACGTTTCATTTTTTTTCTCATTTTCGTCCTTATTTCAATGTTTTTTTTTTTTGCGAAAAACGGGCTTCATAGCCTAAAACGTGCCTACATTTGACACTTCTTGTGGAAAACGTCCATACGTTTCATTTTTTTATTTTTTCGTCTTTATTTCAACGTTTTATTTTCATCCATACTGTACTTTTGTGTTATTTCTTATAATTTAACATTGTGTTGCACATTGACATATCTTACATTAATGTTTTCTGTAGATATGTCGAGTGATATAATCAAGCAAGTTATAGAATCTATGTCATATACTAAACTTGTAAGATATGTTATTAACTATTTTACTGCTTTTAACGAAGCAATAGCTTTGTTTCCTTCTTGTTTGGTTACAAATTTATTGATGCTTTGTGTTCAATAGAATGTTCTTCACTGGCATATTATAGATGAAGAGTCATTTCCTCTTGAAGTGCCTACGTGTCCAAATTTGTGGAAAGGTGCATACACAAAGTGCGAGCGCTATACCTTGATGATGCTAGCGAAGTTGTTAAGTAAAATTTGTTCACATGTTGGATGTCATGAAAATTCCTTCTCAACTTTATTATAAATTCAGAGGAAGATAAATGTCCACTAGGCCCGATAAAATCTTTTAATTTTTCAGTTCTCAGTTATATGTTTGTTGTTACACTTCCTAGACTTTTACTTAATATATACTGTTTAAGAATATAAATGGATAAACATGATACGGCGTTCATGTGCCTGTCTCAATGTATTTGTATACGCGTGAATAATTATTATACTTCTCTCTTTCCCTGTTTAAACTTTTGCATTTAACTCATTTTCACAAACACATATATGTTTGATGAAGAGACACATATAGTCATTATTTCCACTTGTTAGTTTTATGTGACACCTACTAATGGTATATGTACAATTTCCTTGACCATGTATAAGAATTGTCTTGTCATTACAGCTTCTTGCTAAGGCGATTGCAACCCATCTAATTTACAAAATTCCAAGGCCTAAAGACAGTAGCTTTTGGCTTGTAGCAATTCAAGTTCTTGCCAATTTCAACCTTTTACTGTCACTTGTGGTAAAAGGTTTTAACCTTATCCTAGATAAACTTCAGCAACATTCTTGGTATCTATGTACTGGTTCCAAGAGTCAATTTACATGCAGTTATTTTTAACAATAACGTGCAACGCATGTTCTTCCCACTAGTAGTATGATAAAACATATCATTTGTCGGATTGTGGTGTTGTTTCAAATATTAAATGAACTAAAATAGTTGTTGGAATTACGATAACATAGAAAAAATTTATTATAGTTCGAAATCGAATCGAGCTGAACTGAATAGTTTGGTTCATGATTAAAATTGGTCCTTTCAATTTCATTCACAGTATACTTAATAATTCTTGATTCGATTCGATTTTCTTTGGACTTGGACAAAATCAGACATTGCACATTCCTATTTTAGAGTGCTTTGAATGATTCGATGAATATGATTTGATAAAAAAAATCGATAGAATTATTTTTTTTCTCCTTAATATTAACTCGTAATATTTTTAAAATGTATCAAACACATGATTAATGTTTAAAATTACGATATATCATTCATCTGAAAATTGAATCGGCAAAAATATGTTTTTCTCCAAGCATGTGATTAATGTTTAAAATGAGGATAGATCATTCATCTCAGAATTGAAGAAAGTATTTATTTATAATCTAATTCTAAAGTTAGATGAATACATGAGCGTCAAATAATCTAATTCAAGAGTGCAACATTATTTGTAAAATTCAAATTTCATATCTTAATTTTGAGAGAATCTCAATATCCATATTTGAAATTGAGTGTGAAATAATCAATCGGGTTAAATATTTCAGTTGACACCGAACTTTCTCAATTATTTTTCAATTGTCATTTAACTTAAAAAATATCAAGTCTTTTAACTAATTTTAAAAAAATAGACGGGATGATAGATGTAATAACATTTTGATAAATTCAATGACAATTTGAAAAACTTTTAAAATTCAATGACAACTGACAAACATTTGAAAAAGTTCAGAGACAACCCGATTTAAAAAAAAAAAAAGAAAAACAAAAATCAAATATTTAAGAAGTTTAATCACAACTTGAAAAACTTTTGAACTTGAAACGGAAAAATATTTGAGAAATCTAGTAGAAAATAGGGGACATCCACCAGAGCCCAATAGAAACGAAAGAAAGATTTGAATTATGTTTATAAAAGATATGACGATCGAACTAGATTTGAGTGTTTTCTAGTCTGAAAATTCAGCCGACATGGAATATTCAGTGGTAGAAGTTTACACATCATATTTTAACAATCATGTAGGGCATAACTGTCGATTAAGTAATGTAACGAGATGATAGCATATAATACATGATAAGTCTCGTCAAAATTGGAAGTACGAACGAGGGTGAAATACAAAAGTTTGGCTTGAACTATAGTATAGTCCTTTATATTAGTTCCCGTCGATCGTGCAATGGCCTACTTTACGCCGAGCAACAAAGGAGGCATCCTCGTTGAAGTCTCTCAAAAATTAAGGGTCCGTTTGATTGCAAGGATGGAAAATGAGTGGAAATAAAATATTTTATAGGGAAAAGATTTTCCTCGAAAATATTTTACATGGAATTGAAATTAAATGTGTTTGATTGGTATAATTTTTCATGAAAAATGTTAAAAGTTTGGAGTCCGTTTGGCTTCATTTTTTATGGAAATTGTCCATTAAAGTAATAATATTTTCAACTATTGGGTCTAAAATTTGTTCCAATTACCAAGAATAAAAAAATAAAAAAAAATAAAAATAACTATACTGAATACCATTTGTTTGACTTTCTTTTG
>CAIGRL010166760.1:0-12581 GCA_903798325.1 Fraxinus xanthoxyloides | reverse complement strand
TATATCTATTAAGAATGATACGTTTTGGTCCCTGAAAAATAAAACCATAATTAGAAAAGGCCGAATTCCTAGTTGATTTGGGGGCTACCTCATTAAATGTTTGTAAAATATTATATTTGTAAGGTTGCATAATGTCTCTTTTAGCTTTTCATTTTGAACTTATTTTTTTAATAAATTGGGATGATTGGGCCAGTTCCGAAAGTTGTTAGGTTGAGAAATTCAGCTCGCCAAGGTCTGCATAATATGATGGACCAATCGGTAAATCGACATGGACCTCAATTTTGGCTTGATTTTTGAATGGCAACGATGAACTAAACATAGTTAACCATGTTGAAACAATGGTATTGAAAGTGATCATTGAAAATGTTGCCATGTCGTACTGACCCGGACCTCCCAATCCACGACACCACTGCATAAAAAAAGTGTACAATTTATCGTATTAGAATATACTTAATAATATATTAAATAAAATCTTAATTTCCTTTTTTCGTCATTATTTTTCACTAATGTCTCAACCACCCTAACAAAGGGGCTAAAAAACTGTTTTGATGTCGAAGGTAAATCTATAATATTGCTTGGTGACATTTTCATCTGCATAAAGTCAAATTCCGTTGGCTACAAGATTTACTTATAAACGAAAAAATTCTAGTACTCCTCGAGTATGAAGAACGAAGTATTCTTTGCTATTATTTAATTGAATGTGTGTTAAATAATTGAGATCGACTTATGAATAAATGATAGACAAGCCAATTAAATATTGACACTAGGCATTGAGTTTCATATGCTAGGAAGTGCTAGAAATTTTATCCTGGTTAACAAAGAACAAAAACTCAGTAATAAATAGTTTTTTTTTCATTTTTTTTGGGAATATTTCAGATCTTTGGGCCTAATTAGGCCAATACATCGGCCAAAATCTTAAATTGGACTTGTAATAGTGGCCAGAACTTTCAGCCTAACTTTTGTCAATCTCGAGTGCTGAGTCCGTTGGGCTGGTATTCGAGCCCATAAACACAAAAATAAACTTACCTGGAGATTATGAGCTTGTTTGGGAGGGATTTCAAAAATATTTTTTTCCCCCAAAAGATCATTTTCAACCTCAAAATACATGACTCAGAAATTTTTAACACTTTTAACTATACATTCTTTAAAAAAATAATAATAAAAAAAAAAATCAATTTTTTACTCAAGAAAATCTCTCCCAAACAAACCCTACATGTCACTCAATGTTTTGAGTTGATGTATTGATTAAACAACATGGAAAAACATATATTCATATGGATAATGCTACACTTACCTAACCTTCTACATAAAGTTTTACATAATTGACACATGACGGCCCTCTATTGGGGGGCTTCTGTGGGCCGAGGCGCACTCCCAATAGGGAGCCGCCATGTGTCAATTATGTAAAACTTTATGTATAAAATTAGGTACAACAAGTTTAATGCTATTCATATTGACACACGTTTATATATACATTCACTAATATTACTCATTAATATTAAGAGGGTGTTTGATGTTGTTTAAAATCAGATTTTTAATGAATTGTGATAGAAATTTTTGAAATGTGTGGTGGGAAAGATGAGACCATAAAAGATGTGATTGATATTAATTGTTTGACTTTAACTTAAATTAAAATCAGATTTTAATCTGGCTCAATCATACCTTAAATCTCCATAATTTTAAACGTATTTTTTCATTTGTCAAGCTATTATTTTAGTATGACAATATTAGAACACCGTACTATTTGTCTTTTCGTGGTGATGTTAAATTGAGTTTCTATTGTGAAATAGTTGCATAAATAATTTCACGATGTCAAATAATTGAACATCGAATTGCGTGTCCTAATGGTTTGTAGTTGTGTAGCTTGGAACCCACCCTTCATTTTCCAATCAGGTCCCTTTCCTAATTTTGAAAATTAGACTGAACTCATGATCGATTTAAAAAAAATAAATCAAGAATCCGATTCGAAAAACCAATATTCATCGAGAAACTTTTCACTTTTTACGCCTTTCGTTGATAAGATTGAAAAATTTATCAATAATTTTATGAAGATAAAAAAAATAATGGTCCCAGTTTCTGCATGCATTCACGTGTCCTGTAGACTCGAACATCACCGTCACCATCACCATCACCTTCTGCATAGGATTCTAATTATTTTAATTTTGGAGTATACTATCATATACTGCACAACCCACGTGTTTATGAGCCGCTTGTCTACTCTACTCATCAATTGGCCACTGTCTGTACTGCCATTGGGGCTTCTACCATTTATTATTCCACTGCAATACAGGACAAAAATCTCCTTCAATTCATTAAAGAGCCATTCTTTTGTGGTGAAATTTACAGTGAAAAGAAAACCATGTTTGATGGTATGCAGCCTGGTGATCAATTTCATCAATTCATAGCTTCATCAAGAACTTCACTGCCTATTCCTCTTTCCTTCCCACTTCATGGATCAAACCCGTCTTTAGTTCCCAGTTTTGATCAGTTTTCTTCTCATCAATTACATCTTCAGCTAGAGTCCTCTGTTCATCACAAGATCGAACAAAAACATGAAGAACATAGAGAGATACCTATGCCGGAAACGACCGCATCGACCGATCCTGAATGGTCGCATAATGAGATTCTTGCACTGCTTAGAATTAGATCCAACATCGAGAATTGGTTTTCAGATTTCACTTGGGAACAAGTTTCAAGGTACATTTAATTCATCTTGTATTTTTTTTTGGAAATTCACGTGTACTATATACGAAAATCGAGGGTGCACGAACGCTTGCTTTTTTTGAATCTTGTTTTCTGCAATTTTTATTCTTGTTTTTAAGTTGTTTCACTACAAAAACTTCTGCTGGATGTATAATTTAAGTATATGAACCGACAATAAAGTTAATATATTATTCCTGCATCTGCCTAAAGGGACTTAGATTAAAACTGCAGTCCTTCATTGTTTTAGGAAAACTGCAGCGATTGTTATGGTGTTCATAACTTATAAATCAGTGCAGGAAACTTTCAGAGCTTGGATTTAAAAGAGCTGCGGATAAATGCAAGGAGAAATTTGAAGAAGAAAGCAGAAATTTCAACAGTATAAGCTACAACAAGAATTACAGGATTTTCTCCGAACACGACGATGAATTCTATCCTGATGATCAAGATCAAGAACCTCGTGTTTCTATAGAAAAGGATCAACAAAATCAAGAAGATATAGACGAGATCAGGAATATTTTGGAAGGAGAATCAGAAAGAGCTGTAACTGCAGTAACTACATCTCAAGAAAATGAAGAACAAGTAGCTTATAAACGAAGAGAAAACAAGAAAAGGAAAAGAAGAGAAGACAAATTTGAAATGTTCAAGGGATTCTGTGAAAAAATTGTAAACGCTATAATGGTTCAACAGGAAGAGTTACACAATAAGCTGATAGAAGATATGTTGAAGAGGGATGAGGAAAAACTTGCAAGAGAAGAAGCTTGGAAAAGTAGACATATGGAGAGGATTAAAAAGGAGATTGAAACAAGGGCAGAAGAACAAGCAACTGCTGGGGAGAGACAGGCTACTATTATTGAGTTTTTGAAGAAATTTGTTTCAGATTCTTGTCAAGAAGATCAGCAATTTGTAAAGAAAATTCAGGATCTTCTCAATATCAACATGACTTTACCTACTACAATTCAATCTCAAGATCAAACCCCAACTACCCAAGAAAAAGTAGAAGCAACCACTTCATCAAGCGTGTCTTTTATTCACCAAAACCCTAGTTCAAAACCCAGCAGCTCAACTGTTCTAAGCCAAAACCCTAATTCTGGAAAACCCCAAGAGAATCATCAGTTAGAATTTACACCATCTTCAAGAAAAAAGCCTTCCAAAAACTTGAATTTTGAAAGTGGAGACACTGGCAACAGATGGCCAAGAGATGAAGTGTTGGCTCTGATAAACCTGAGGTGCAAACTCAATAACAACAATGAAATTAGGGAAGGGTCAAAGGGTCCATTATGGGAGAGAATTTCACAGGGGATGCTTGAATTGGGGTACAAGAGGAGTACCAAACGATGCAAAGAGAAATGGGAGAATATAAATAAGTACTTCAGAAAGACTAAAGATAGTAGCAAGAAGAGGTCTATTGATTCAAGAACATGTCCTTATTTTCAGCAGCTGAGCAGTATATACAGCCAAGGAACACTCATCACCTCAAATAATGAGCCGGAAAACCAGTAGAAATTGGGAAAAACCGGCTGCTGGCCTATTGCCTTCTTTCAATTTTGAAGTTTTATTTTTAGTTTGTATGAGTGAAATAATCTCTTAGGCCATTGTATTTTTATGAAGTTACATTCTGAAAAATGAGAAGTTTGTTTCCTCAACCATTTGTAGAGAGATCGATTCTTTAAGATCCTTCATTTCTTCCAACTGAAACAAGAGATAGAATTGAGCAAATTTCCAAAATACATGTAAATATTCCTCAATGACCCGACTATTCAAGAACTGGAGATGCAGACGATTAGCTTTGGAAGAAATAAAAAATATTCTAAAGAATTCTCTTCTTTTTTATGCTTCGTGTGTTAGATGGATCATAAATAGGGAGGCTATGTGAATACCGACATCAACATTGCACAAAGGAGTGCAAGAAAGTACCTCTAAAACGACAATTAAGAGCGTGTTCGATAGAGATTAAAATCAGATTAAAATTAAAAAACTAGTCATTATTATTGACTTTTATTAGACGAGTAGGACTTAATAACGGTTATATTTTCAATTTTAATTGAATTTTAAGTACAACCTAATACGCCCTAAGTGCAACAAATTGACAGTTTGAAAATTTACGAACTTTATTTATAATTTCATTTTTTATTTTTTTTTACTTACAAGTTACAAACAACATTCTTCCGTTTAAAATAGGTAACTTCGCCATATTCTATGCACAATAAAGTTCCACAATGAATGCAATTTCTAAACATAAAACAAACAAAACATAATATTCCACAGGTGCATAATTTCATACATAAAACACCAAATATTTCGTAGAATTGTTTAAGTCTTGTACATGAACTGCAAAAATGAAACGTCACATCAGAGACATAGCCTATATTCGTGTAAACTTATTAGTAGCTTATAAACTTTATTATTAATAAATTTGTGGTCTATGTTCAATTTTGTTAAGATCAACTGAAGGAAACTTAAAAGTAATCTATTTCTATTCAAGATAGAATTGTGGGAAAAAAAATGAAAAAGGAGAAAACGACGTGATCATGATGAAGATCAATTCAATCTACAAGGATCTTGACTTTGTGATGCTAATTTCTGTTTTTAAAGTAGGTAGGGACTTGAAAGTGGTTAGGACATTGAGTTGTATTTTAGATGTTTATTGGAGTCCTAAACCATGTTGTATATGAGTCAATTCTAGGTAGAAAATCTAAAAACATTTTCTGTCAAGATTACTAAAAGTATAATGCTAAACTATTTGATCTAAAAGTTTATATCGTAAGTAGTCTTCAACACGCCTTGAGATTAATTGTTTTTCTATCAAAGCCTATCATGTGCACAATTTCATTTAAATCGGTGACGACAAGACGTGAACCCAAAACCTTTACTTATTTTTTTGAGAAAAAATATCTATTGCACCAGATAAGAGACAAATGCGGGCCCCACTGTGCATTTAAAAAGAAAAAAATGTGCGGGCCCCATTCTTATGTGAGTGGTCTGTGGCAATTCTGGTGATTTTTTTCTGGTTGTGCAGCAAAGTTCTATTTTTTCATACGATATGTATGAGACGTGGAGATGATACTGCAGCATTTGTTAGGGAAACAATGGCAACATCAAAGCAAAACAGATTGGTTTAATGACAATGCTAAAAAATCCATGTTTTTAATCTTCTATTGCTGTAAATTTCCTCGTAATTAGCATGGATGTACTTTTTGTAATTGGCATACAGAGGTATTAGAGCAGGTTTAATCAAACGTTAAGCTAAACTCGCAAGCTTCCATTTCCGGCCAGTTGTTCATACAAGTTTTCCTTATTTTTTTCAATAATGTTATCTAGCACAAATAGTGCTAAAACATCAGTTTAGGTGGTGTCATGTGATAGACTCAATGAAATATGAAATTAAGTAATTCATTTAATTATACTTATTATTTAATGCTACTTTAGTGCAATTTAGACTCGTATTTAAATATTAGTAATGCTAAATAACATTATTCAAATTTTTTTTTTGTTTCTTTTAAATATTCTCATCCAGCCTTACGATTATTATTATTGTTCCGGTTGAATCTCAAAATGGCAAATGGAGTCACGAGATAAATCAAGTTATGACCTTGTCGTTTAACCAAGCAATGAACTTGAGACTTGACTATATCCAAATTGTCTCATAAGAACTTTTTGCCATTGCAGATTTTGTTTCTCAATCAAGTAACAATTTTGTTATCGCTCAACCAAGCAATGCTCTTCAGTTCATGAGCCAACACCATTGACGATTTTCAGTTGGCGTTGAACGACCAAGAATTAGGATCCGTTTGATTGGTTTAAATTCCATGAAAAATATCACATTCAAGAAATTCCTTTTCTACTTTGGCTGTATGGAAGTGGAAATGGAAACCACTTTAAACTTTTTTTTGCCAATTTCATAGAGAATGCATTTTTATGGGTACTCGAGTTTTTATTTTACAACTTACATGGAATGGGAAAATCTATCTACCTTTGTCAATCAAACGAATCCTTATTGTCGCTGGACTGCAAGCAATAACCTTGAGTTTACAAATCAACACAATGGGGGATTTGCAGTTTTTGTTAATCGACAAAGAAGTAAATTTGTTGTGGCTCGACCAAGCAATGAGCAAATGGAACATATGTCATTCGCAAGTCGGGTGTACATCAGTGAAAATGCAACAATTTAGTTATTGAAAGCTTCCATATAATCAAGAAGCAACGCAAACGTACTATCACAAACCACTGATGCTATCAGAACTGAAGTATATTTTCAACATCTACATCCAGACACGAGAGTTCCCTCTCTAGTTCGAGGGGGGAGTTAAAAGGAAACTATTCGTGTAATGAATGAGCAGTAAGAGAAACAATGGAGATAACTGTAAAGTTGGTAATGGAGATGATACTGCAGCAATTATTGAGTAAACGTGCTGATTTTTGACAGCAAGTATTTACCAGTTCAATATATAATTAATAAATTTACAAATCAATTAAATTTTAATGAACATATTATGTATAAGGATTTTGTACCATCAATTACATGAGGAAAAGAAAAGCCTTTGGACAATGAAGAAGTTGAACTAGAATTCAATAATAAAAGAATTTTAAAGAACGAGAAAGTAAGAAATACTCTTATTGTGTTCGCCTTCTCTTTTCTGTAGCCATTCTTATCAGAATCTAAATTCTGGGATTCTCGATATCTTCAAGTAATTTCCTCTGGTTGTCAGTGAGAAATCCAAGTCCAATTGAAGTGAAAAAATTGACAGAAAATCTCAAGTTTCTTGGATTATCCTTGGGGAAAATAGAAACCAAGGATCTTTGCAATTCGGGATTATTCAATCGTTCCTTCAATAATTGATTTCCGAGCATCTCTGACAACTCCTGGAAAAGGATTTTGATGAAAATATGCAACGAGGAGTTAGCATCATCCTCGGATAGGTGAATGTACCCCAAAACATGCCACGATAGAAGATTTGTGCCAAGCAATTGAGCGAAAAATTTAGTCATATTTCGCAATTTATAATTAACTTCAAGCTGATGGACTATGGAGCATTCATAGACAAAGCATTCCTCAAAATCACGACTGTATGTAGGAATAATCATGCACAATGTGTGCGCTATGTTGGCGTAGTATCTAAGATAAGTCCTGTCTTGACAGCAGCATTCCAGCAGCATATTACATATCTCCATCTCTTGTCGAGTCTGCAATTTTATACCAAGTAATTTGTGTCCCGCCTCCTCATAGTTGCGACTGGACATTATATGATGGCATATAGCCCTCCGTAGAACTGCTATATCAGTTTCAGCTTCATCCCGGGAGTCATTAGTATTGAAATCATTATTCTCAATTATTAACAGTGCACGAGAAGATACATCGTCGCCCTCAGAATCCTCGTATAGAACGAAACTTCTAACATCTTCGTTATGGTTTTCGCTCTCTCCAAATATCATATCTGGCCTGAAAACATCCACACGAGTCTCTGGATCAATCTCGTGTAACAAAGATACAACATGAGCGACTTGTTCTTCAACCTCAACAAGATCCAGCTCGTCAATAATTGCCGGATGACACATAAATTTCGCTCTTCTAATCTCAAAAAGCACCTCGATCATGAGCCGCACTTGTCTGTCTATTACGCCCTCATGTAATATAGCATGAAATTCCTCAAAAACAAAGTTTAGGCCATGTGGAGAAAGATCTTGCAATAAGGAACCACACTCAATGCAAAAACAGACAGCAACCTCAATATTAATCTCGTTCGGATTTCCCAACAGAAGGGTTAAAACATCAATTGCTATTACTTCATAAACAACTGATTGATTAATTAAATGAGCCAAGAATTTCAATATAGCCAACAATTCTAACTTGTCATTGCTCTCATAAGCTTTCTTGAATTGCAAAACGACCCTTTTAACCAATAGAAGTCCAATATCAGGTAAATTAGAGTTAATTATTGCAACTAATGATGCGAAAACATTACTAAATTGCGGCGAGGCCTTCTGAGATTTCATAATTGCGTTGCAGAATAAACCTCTGCCCACNAGACAGCAACCTCAATATTAATCTCGTTCGGATTTCCCAACAGAAGGGTTAAAACATCAATTGCTATTACTTCATAAACAACTGATTGATTAATTAAATGAGCCAAGAATTTCAATATAGCCAACAATTCTAACTTGTCATTGCTCTCATAAGCTTTCTTGAATTGCAAAACGACCCTTTTAACCAATAGAAGTCCAATATCAGGTAAATTAGAGTTAATTATTGCAACTAATGATGCGAAAACATTACTAAATTGCGGCGAGGCCTTCTGAGATTTCATAATTGCGTTGCAGAATAAACCTCTGCCCACAATCAATTTTTCGTTCAAGATTTGTCCTACTACGTGATGAATGTTGGAGATACTTACTTTGTTAATTAATCTGAAGATACTTTTTCTTAGAGCATCCCACTTGAATTTTCTGTAATCCTGACCGTAATCATGGTACTGGCCCTGCTCCATTCTTGAACTTATTCTTAGTCTTCCTCTCCACAATAAAATTACAAAATTATACACGCAGAGAGATTCTTTTGCTGCTAATTTTGAAGAATGGTTTAAGGGTTTTTCAATTCAATTTATAAGGTTTTTGTTTCCAAAAGCGAAGCGTTTAAAAAATTTTTTAAAAAAAATCATTAATTGGGCCGCAAGTAACTGTAAACACTTGGGCCGCAAGTAATAGGAATCTCACAATAAATAATAAATTATTAATTATTAATAATATGCGTTGGCTCTAGAAACAGAACATTGGGCTGTACTAAGAGTTTTAGAACATGAACTAGATATCTCCTATATTTTCCCTTTTCTTTTTTTTTTTTAAATAAAGGTTATTGAAAATTATTTTAATTTAATTATTCACATGGAAATAAGTGAAAGTTGAACTTTTTGGCAACACGATGTTATGATAAATGAGGACACTTCGTTCAACATGGGAAGCTCCTCACAAGGATTGAATCGTGAAGATTTGATTGGAGCGAGGAGTAGGGTCTTGTTCCGATGAAATGGGAGAGAAAATATGTCATATGAGCAAGTTGAAACTACTTGTAAATGTCTAAAAAGAACTTTTAGTTAGCCAATTTTAATAATGAAAAATAGAAAAATATTATGTATAAAGCAGCTCTCCTTATCAAAATCTAGAATTCGGAATAACCTTAAATTAAAGAGAGGAAAGCGAGAAGGCCTTGAACCACACGATTCCTCTCCTTCGTGGTAAGCTAGACTCTCTTCTTTTTAGGCTCAGATTTGTTTTTAGTGACAATAATGTTCTTGGTAAATTAGCATGAGGAAAGAAGCTCTCTCCCATGTGTGATGTCGATGTAACAATAAGTGAGATTCTTATTCCAACTCTATGGTATGTTAGAGCAAAGCCCAAAATGACCTAATCAAATAATTGCTTAGCCAATGATGGATTTCACATTACAAATGAATCGAATTCTAAATACCTATAGTAGATGTCAGTTGAATCAGCTCTTGCACCACTTACTATTGAGGGAAAGAAATGGGCAAGATACAATCAAAAGACGAAGATCTTCACATATGAACAATTGTAGGCTTGTATTATGCCATCGAATTACACTACCCATGTGTTGGATTGTGATGCCATTTGTGACATTTGCCTTCCAACAGTTTGGGCGATGATGAATTGAGTCTAGCCTATTGCTAGAATGTATTTTATCATTGCCTGATTACGCATTGAAACTGGCCCAAAACCCGACCCACTTATCTTGCCACTTGTACTGCTCTGGATCGTCGATTTCATCGCTGATCAATAGTTGATATGATTGGATATATACACACACATACACATACATACCAGCTGAATCGTCCACTTGATTTTGACTTTTCATTTTGTTTTCTCTCCTTGCATCTGTGATGCTTCTGTGGTTCTCTGTTCTTCGTGATTCTCTCTTCTCATTCCTATGTGATACTTTGTGTATGATTAAAACCTCATCAATCTGTGTGATTGCTGCCTTTTGTGGTTCTTTGAGAGAGAATATTTCTGGTTTGATTGTGGTAGTGTTCCTTCGATCCATTAAATAGCTATAGTGGGCAATAAATTAGGGGTTTGGTGTTTCTTATGGTCGTTTCCTTGTATAAATTGGTACAATGTATTTTTTGAGCACTATACCAAAGAAAGAACTGATTTCTTGATGTTTCAAAGGTTCTATGTGAATCTGGTTTATGTTTCCGTTTTAGGTGTTTGACTTTACAAGTGGTATCAATGCTTGTGTACTTGCGCAAGGAGTCTTCGATCGATCAACTGTCTCGAGAAAATTAATTTTCAGCTGACATTCGATTTTCAATTTGATTGCAGAAGCCCTAGTTTTTCTTTTCTTGATCTTGGCTACTAATCTTTTGCTCTCTGTTTGCCTTTTTGCGAGGGAAATCGTTCTTGGTGAACCTGCTTGGAGTTTCAGACTGACACATGTGAATTAAAAGCGTTTGCATATTTTGAATAAGAGAGGGGCATTTAATAAGGATGTGATTTCTAAGGTTTCATTCTGTGAGTATTGTACCTTAGGAAAACAACATAGGCTTCATTTAAATACTGGTCAGCATAAGACTGCATCTATCCTCGAATATATTCATTCTGACACATGGGGCCCATTATCTACTACCACTCAAGGTGGTAACAAATTTTTTTTTTATCACAGATTGATGATTTTTCAAGGAAAGTTTGGATTTATCTTTTGAAACAAAAATCAAATACTATTGAAAAGTTTAATAATTGGAAGACTTTAATTGAGAATCAAATGGATAAAAAGATCAAAGTTTTAAACATATACAATGGTCTGGAATTTTGTAATTCTGATTTTGATCAACTTTGTAAAGATGATGGGATTCTCAAACACAAAACTGTTCCTTATACTCCTTACAAAATGGAGTTATTAAAAGAATGAACAGGACTATATCGGATAAAGTTAGATACATGATGATTAGTTCAGAAATTTCTAAAGTTCTTTGGGGTGAGGCTGTTATATGGTTAAAGTTCACAGCTATATATATTGTGAATATGACTATTTCTAGTGTTTTAGATAGTAAGACACCTGAAGAGGTATGGTTAGGGTCTGATTATACTATTTTGAGAACTTTTGGGTATGCTGCATATTCTCACCATAGTCTAGGCAAGTTGAAGCCTATAACTTAGAAATGTGTTTTCATGGGGTATCTTGAAGGGGTGAAAGGATACAAACTTTGGGCCAGAGATGAGAAATGGTTTAAAATGATAACCAGTAGGAATATGACTTTTAATGAAGCTGATATGCCTTATTTGAGTAAGAAAGTTTGTAGTGATGTTCTTGAGAGTGATAAAGATGAGGAGACTAGAATTGAATTGAAATTAAGGTACTCTCTTGGACTTGTTAAGGATGAACAAGTTGAGAATGAAGTTGTGAGGAGAGTGAAGGTGTTACTAGTTCTCATGAACCTATTGAAGGTAGTGAACATGACTTAGTAGGTGATGTATTTGATCCTTTAAGTGAATATCAAGACTTAGCTTTTAAGGAGCCTAAATCTTATGAGGATGCTTTAGGTTGTCAACAATCTAATGAGTGGTTAGGTACTATGGAAGAAGAAATGAAGTCCCTAGTGAAGAATAATACTTGGAAATTAGTTCCTAAACCTAAAGATAAGTCTTTAGTAGACTGTAAGTAGGTTTATAGTATTAATGAGGGTAGTTCTTCTAAATAGCCTCTTAGGTTTAAAGTTAGACTTGTTGCAAATGGTTTACATGAAAATCTGTTATTGATTATAATGAAATTGTCTCTCATATTGTTAAATATACTAATATAAGAGTCATGCTTGCTTTGGTAGCTAAATATGATTTAGAACTTGAACAAATGGATGTTAAAACTGCCTTCT
>CAIGRL010166756.1:0-12517 GCA_903798325.1 Fraxinus xanthoxyloides | reverse complement strand
GTGTGACTCATTCATATTAAAGGCTTCCTATTTGGTTGATCGTTTATTTATACTGGGTATTATGTGGTCTTCCTTATAGGTTCCGATGTGGGCTTTCTTTGGGTTTATGCCTCTCCTATTGAGGTAATAAAAAGATTTCATTGCATGAGGGTGGCTCATCCAAGTTGATGGCTTTCTGCATGGTGGATGGTTCATTCATGTGGTATTATGAGGTATTTTTCGTAAGTTTTGAGTTGGGCTTCCTTTAGGATGCACACACCTCTCCTACTAAAGGACAAAAGACTTCCTTGTATGGGTTTCGTGGTTGATGGTTTATTGATGCAGAGTATTATTAGGTCTTTATCGTAAGTTTTAAGTCGAGCTCATTTTTGGGATGCTTCAAACCTCCCCACCCAGGTGATAAAATGGCATCATGCATAAAGGTGGCTCATCCATTCCAAGGGCTTCCTACAAGGTGGATAGTTAATCCACGTAGGATATTATGAGATTGATAAGTGTATTCTATACACTTATTTAGAACATCAAAATATGGATATTTGTCGATACTTGGATTGAAATATACTGAATTTATTGTTTATTTTGTGTTTTAGGCTTACATCGATGAATACAATGGAACTAGAAAAAAGGGAACAAAAGGGGTTAATTGAAGCACAAAAAGAGAATTTAGGGATTAAAATGCAAATAATCACAGTTGGCTTGGAGCGAGAAATGCAAATTCGAGAATGCAAAGACTCAAGTGGACAAGAAAAGAAGCGAAATGATTGGAGAGAATTGAAGAAGGAGGAAAATAAAGTTGGAAGAAAGTTCAGAGGCCAAGTTGCCCCAAAAAAGGCACCAAGGACCGTAACCTCACTTGCAGGTGAGACGCGTGCCCTAAATCAAGGCCGCCTCACCTGAGGCTGCCTAAAATCCTCAGGCGTGCGCCTCACTATTAAACAAGGAAACATCCAAGTTTTCGTATTTCATTTTGATTATAATCCAAGGTAATCTTTTAGACATCTTATAAGGGTCTCATGAAATAGGTGGAGAGAGACAAATTTTAGGGAGAAAAGAGAGAGAACTTAGATCGAAGAACGAAGAATTCATCGTTTGGATCTGAATTTGAAAGCTTGAATTGAAGATTTCCAGGTTTCTTCATATTTCAATGATTTAAACAATGACTTTATTTTAATTTCTATGTAATTCTTAATTAATATGATAGGCTAAATTTAATTGTATTGGAATTCTCCACACTTTCCTACCGAAGTGAAAAAGAATTCATCTCATGGGTGTGGCTTATCCATGCTAACGGCTTCCTACACTATGGATGGTTCATTTATGCAGTGAGCTCTCCTTCGGATGCTGCATACCTCTCCTACTGAGGTGATAAAAAATCTTTTTTACATTAGGGTTGCTCATCAACCTTAAGGGTTTCCTGCAAGGTGGATGATTCATCTATGTGGGTATTATGTGGTATTTCTCGTAGGTTCAGAGGTGAGCTCTCTTTGAGATGGTTTATACCATTCCTACTGAGGGGCAAAAAGAGTTCATTGCATGGGGTTGACTCATCCTTGCCAACTACTTCCTACGTGGTAGATGATTCATCCATGTAGGGTATTATGATGTATTTCTCGTAGGTTATGAGATGAGATCTCTATGAGATGTTTCACACCTCTTCTAACAAGGTGACAAAAAGACTTTCCTGAGTGGAGATGGCTCATCTTTGCCAAAGGCTTCCTGCTTGGTGGATGGTTCATCCATGCAGGGTATTATAAGGTCTTTTTCAAAAGTTTTGAGTTGGGGTTCCCTTTGGGATGCTTCATACCTCTTCTACCTAGGTGACAAAATGACGTCCTTGAATAGGGGTGGCTCATCCTTACGAAGGGCTTCCTGCATAGTAGATAGTTTATCCATGTAAGGTATTGAAAGATCTTCCTCGTAGGTTCCAAGGTGGGCTTTCTTTTGGATATTTCAAACTTCTCACACCGAGGTGATAAAAAGACTTTATTGCATGGGTGGCTCATCTATGCTAAGGGCTTGCTGTGTGGTGGATGGTTCATTCATGGAGGGTAATACGAGGTTTTCCTCGTAGGTTTTGATGTGGACTCCTTTTGGGTTGCTTCTACAGCTCCTACCGAAGTGACAAAAAGATTTTCTTGTATAGGATGACTTATTCATGTCAAGGTCTTCATGTATGATGGATGTTTCATCTATATATAGTATTATGAGGTCTTTCTTGTAGGTTTTGATGTAGGCTCCATTTAGGATCCTTCACACTTCTTCTATTAAGGTGAATAAAAGACTTCTTTGCATAGAAGTAGCTTATGCTAAGGGCTTTCTACATCATAGATGGTTCATTCATGCAGGGTATTATGAGGCTTTCCTTGTAGGTTCTGAAGTGGGTCTCTTTGGGATGCTTTACACCTCTTTTGTCGAGGTGACAAGAAGACTCCCTTACATGGAGGTGGCTAATGGGCTTCCAACTTGGTGGATGGTTTATCCTTACAGTGTATTATGTAGTTTTCTACATAGGTTTCCTAGGTGAGCTTTCTTTGGGATGGTTTACACCTTCTACAAAGGTGACAAAAAGATTTCATTACATGGGGTGGTTCATACATGCCAATGGCTTCCCGTGTGGTGTATGGTTCATCCTGCGTAGGGATGGCTTATCCACGTTAAGGGCTCTTTGTATGATAAATGTTTCGTCCATGTAGAATATTATGAGGTCTTTTTTGTAGGTTTTGAGGTAAGCTCCATTTGAGATATTACACACCTCTCTTACCAAGGTGACAAAAAGTCTTCTTTGCATAAGGATAACTCATCTGTGCAAAGGGCTTTCTGCAAGGCCACCACGTGACCTCTAACAATCAAGTCAGTATTATATGTGTATGAGTATGGGACATGCTAAAAACATAAGCCATTAAGTGTGAGAGGGTCGTATCCAAGGTATGATGTGAATGCATGTTGAGATCAAATTTATAGTGTTGAGAGTCTAAAGCTCTATTACATTTAAATGACACAATGTGTGAACTTTTATAATAGAAGATGTATGATACTGAGTATTAGATGAAAAGACGCATAATCTCATTTTGATGGTCGATGTGTCTTCTCCTAGGTGTCAATGTATACATCATTAGGCCTTGGTAGCATTTAATGTTTCTGAAAATTATTTACCATAGATCCTATGTCTGACTTTTTAGATAGTGCACTTTCGATTTGGTCTTATAGACGCCTAATGTAGAGACATTACATCAATCAATCGTGGGAAGATCTTGTACAAAATACCTATTGAAGGAATATGTAAAGTGTGAGGTGCCTTTTGTTAGTGAGGTTTGTTGCTTCAAGCTCTTCTTCTACAACATGTTTGGCACCTCGCCTGGGCCATGGTGGTCGGCCTCTACATGGCACCTTGACGGAAGCAATGCATCACTTTGACTACTTTACATGTGGGCACTTCGACCAGGTAAAAGGATGATCTGGAGTGTGGACCTTATTTGCTTGCTAGTGGTTGCCACATGGAGGTAATCTGGAGCCTTTTCAGAAGAGGCGTAACAAATTTAGTAAAATAAACATCCGTTTAGCAATTAATTTATAAATTCAATTAAAATTAAACATTAATTTTAGTTATACATTTGTAACCATTATCCATTTATTATTTACACATTTCATCATCATCTTCATTATTATTATTATTATTATTATTATTATTATTATAAGTTTGTAAAAGACTGAATTGTGAGGTGGGAAAAAATAATTTTGTATAAAGAGAATATAAGAGGGTGACTGTTGTCCAACATGTGGGAAAATAAAATGAATTAAGCTAGTTGTACACCCGCGATATAGTTTGACACCCATTGAAGAGTCAAAATCGAGGCCACTGATTGGAATAAGAGTGTAAACAAAGTTGTCAACCATATTGTAAGTGTGACAAAAATGAAAGAAAACCTACCCCTAACCCAAAACCTAAATAATGCTTAAGTTTAAAATTTCTCTTTAAATTTTGAATCTCTTCATATATGTTGATCGACCTTGTTTATAGTCGTATGGAATATTATAAAGGCATGATACTTATGTCTTTGCGGGGGTCTATGTACACTGTGTAGTCTCCAGACTACCCATGATAATTTGAATATGGATGATGATAAATGGATATTGGAAGAAAGGGTGAGGTAGCAGTCAAGTGATTGTGCAAATATGGGGAGAGCGTTCGAAGATGGAATATGATTAAGTCCCGTTTGCTTTAATTAAAAAATAAATTTGTAATGGTTTTTGATAAAAAAAATAATGAAACGTGTATTTGAAAAGTTGTATAAAAATTGTGGATGTCATAAAACGTATGATTAAAAATAAATTTAAAAATAGGATTGAGCTAAATGAGTTTTTGGATTAGAGTGGTATATAGGTCTAGTAGTCATACATTTATATAACTTACTTAAGTGTAAAGTTATTGATAAAAAAAAATGATGTGATTGTATAGTGGGTGTTACATACAAATTTAAAATAGATAAATAGGGGACAGGGCGGATCTTTGCTCTATTTATTGTTTTATTTTACTTTTAATGTTTTTAGTTGATGAAAATCATTATTTTTGTTCAAATTGTAGAAAAATTCATGTTTCCTCAAAAAATGATTATGATTCTTTTCTTTTTACGTGATAAAGAACCTGAATTTTAAAATGAACTTTAAACGGAACGTGATAATGGGATGAAGATTATGTTCTTTGTCCTCTCCTCACACCCGTCTCGAGGCAACTACCCCTACCCCTATGTACGCGATCAGGCAAGGAATTTTCGTCCCGTTCGAGGTGATGTCTCATGGGTATCGAGTAGAACATTTTTTTTTTTTTTGCCATCCCTAACATTCTTGAGCAATAAATTGTAGAATTAAACTTATTTATGTTACCAAGTAGATGAAGTTGTTGTTAAGAGTAGTATATGATATAGGATAAATTCTATATATGTTAAATACCAAAATATAAATCAATATATAAGCGATTGCGTTACTCTTTTGAACAATGTTGACTTTTTAAGATCGAATATCATATATCAAAATGATACTAGAGCCTACTAAATTTCAATGATTAATTTAATATGATTAATACGCAATACGGGCATGTGAATTTCAAGATTCTTCAACTCAAATGAGCCACCATTTTCAAGATATGTTAAGTGATAGATTTTGTATATGTTATTACTCCTTAAGATAGAACAATTTTAGCTCCCAAATGCATGAAAAAGTGGTTCAAAGTGTTTGGATGGACAAATTATATGGAATAAATTTGAAAATAAATTTGGTAAAAGCCAACAAAATGTAGAGGGGGAAAAGGTTCCATAGTCAAGAAAAAATTGAAATGGACGTTATCAATTTATATACATACGTACCAATTAAGCTTCTATGAGCAATTCTATTTGTTAAATATCGAAATATATGTCAACATTTAAAAGTTTGCCATTTCTTTTAACAATATTGATTTTTTAAGATAATACCCCGAGTTTTAATATAATATAACAGTTGTGTAGCTCGAAAGACTAAATATAATTGAAATTAGAGATATATATTTTTGTTTTATTTCTTGTTGAAACTTGTTCATTAATTGAGCTTTATTTGTGAGATCGATATTGTTGTACATTAGAGTGACGAATATTTATAATTATTATCGATATAATTGTTTCATAATTTTCCGTTAGAAGGTTTATAAGACCGTTTAAAAAAAAATCATATCTTAACAATGTATACATTTTCCACATGCACTACATTTTGATCTTGCTTGCATTTTCTTAGGTTTTTAGTGTTGATGATTCTGTGGATAAAATGACTAATTTGTAACGTGTTGTAAAAGTCAAGGATCTATGGTACAACTTGTACAAATTGGGTTATGAGGTCTAGAGTTCGAGCATGAAAAGAGGAGAAACAAGACGCCGCATTTTCGCTAACTTCTCTCCTAATTAGGGCTTGAGCACCAAAAGCATATTGCCTATCGCCCGCTTGTCGTCGAGCTCTAACTCGAGCGACAGTGCGTCGCTCGCTTTTCGCCGCTTCACGCTCAAGCGACAGGTCGATCTGAAAAACCCTAATTTGCTATTTTGAAGTATTTTTTCAGCCAATTCAACATAATTACCATCCCCTATAAATACCCAAGCATATACACGAATTGAGGTGTGGTTGTTTATTGTGCCTCTTCTCCATAACATATTCATATCATTCTTTGATGATTCAAGAGTAAATTTGTGTATTGATTCAATCCATTTACTCTTGAGATTATATAATCGCAGATTGGGAGAAAAACATCAAATTCATCGAATCCAAAACACCTACTTCCTAAGCACCCTTAGGAAGGTACTTTCTCAGTTGAACTTTAGAGGCTACAGGAGGTTGAGAGAGGTTGGACTACAAGCATAGGAAAAGCACAAGAACAGGGGTATTCTTGGAATTTCACTTGGAAGAGACAATTGTAGAAGATCGGGAGCTGGTGTGTTCAGCTGGTCTTGGAGGTTACATGGATTATATCGAGAAGTCTAGTGGAGTTGGTAAGGAAGCATCTTAGTGTAAATCCATATTTTCTATAGTGAAGAGTTGGCGTGGTCCTGGAGTTTTTACCCAATTGGGTTTCTTCGTCATCGACATTGGTGTTATTTATTATTTTTCCGTTTACGCTGCAACAATCCAACATAGGATAATTGAATTGGTTAACTAATTATCTAGAAACAATTAAAAAGTGACTTGTTACTTGTTAATTATATAATTTTACACTTAATGTTGAACTTAATAAACTTTTAATTGGTATCAGAGTCTAAATTTGAATCATGGCCTTAGACTTATAGATGAACAATTCAATATTATCCCGCCGTATTTTCATGGCATAATTATGCCTACGAAAGATTCGAATGAGAGCTTTTTTTTAAAATCTATGGATTTGCGTATCTAGCTAAGTGTTGTGAATGGTTGGGCTGCACATTGTTCTACGGTTAATAATGAAGTAATCCTCACTCCTATTGCTAATTGGATTAGAGCGAATTTAGCTGAGTGTAACTAGAATAGCAAAACCTCATATACCGTATTTACGATAGTTTTCCTAGAAGAGTTTAGGTGAGTGTCAATGTGTGAGATAGCCAAAGAGGTTTGAGATATTCTTCAGACAACACATAAGAAAACTCTGGCTGTTAAAAACTCTAAGTTGCAGATGTTGACCACTAGGTTTGACGAGATTAGGATGAAAGCAAATGAAACATTTGATGAATTCTGTAGGAACTTAAATAACATATTTAATTCTAGTTTAAACTTAGGTAAGAAAAAATCTGAGTAAAAAATTGTTAGAAACATCCTTAGATCCTTACCCGATAAATTTAGGCATAAAATCACTGCTATTGATGAAAGTAAGGATATATACTCTATTAAGGTGGAAGAGTTGATTGGATCTCTCCAAACTTATGAGCTGACATTGACTAAACCCACAAACGATAAGTCATTGGCCTTAATACTGTGAGGAATAATCATATAGAGTCTTCGGATCCAAATTCTCCTAATGAAGATGAGTTAGCATACTTGAAATCCTGATAAGGCTATCAATGCTACTCTTACTGATAACGAGTCTAGCTCGGACAATCAGAGTGAAAAATCCACTCGTGAGGAAAATGAAAAATATATTACATTTACTGCTAGAATTAGGAATGGATCTGATAAGGGGAGTGAAAAGCTTGAAAGCATAAGTAATAGTGAGAATTCAGAAGAAAATTCTAATAGTGAGGGAAATATTCATGATGCTTATGATAGAATCTACAAGTAGAGCATTAAGATTCTAACTAAAAACAAAGGTTTAAGTACGAGAGTCAAGGAACTTGAGTCGGAGAAAGAAAAATTCTTAGCATACATTCAGGTATCTACCTCTACCCTGACTGAGTTAAAATCCCTGAATGAATCCTTAGATATGTAGGTCAAGAATCTCACAAGCGATCTTGAGAAGACCTCTAGGAGAGCTAGTGGGCTGGCCATTGAAAAGGACACTTTGGAAATCCAAGTTAAAAATCTTCTTAACGATATAGAGCATTCCAAGTCTTAACTTCTTGCCTTTTCTAGTAGTTCTATGAAGCTAGATAACATTCCGGGAATGAGCAAGCATGCAGCTAGTACGTCCAAGACCACGTTTGTCCATTGTACAAACCAACTTAAATATGTGTCTTACCCTGAACCTAATAATAAGGATATGTAGGACGAAAGCCTACTAGACAGTGTAGGATCCCCCCACTTAGGAATAGATGTCAGCGATCACATACCTTTGGCCCTAAGTTTATCTCTACATGTTTTCACTATGGTGAGTTAGGATACATAAGGTCTATGAGTCGTTTCCTAAACAGAAATAGACACTGAAACTTAAATAGAAATAATAATCATGATTATGTTGGTTAAATTGATTTCCTCACTATTCAAGTAAGTAAATTGACCAAGTTAATAACACAAATGACCGAAAATATTCCTGTCACTGGGCAAGTTTGGGTAAAGAAAAATGATCTGAAAAATCTTAAATAGATCACAATGCTCTTAAAGGTAAGAGTATTTGCATATCTAACTAATTAATTATTTTTTGGTGCATGCTCTTACTTTATCATTGTGTAATATTGATTTATGTATGCATCATATTTGTTTATTTGTTTCTTAGGTAGAAAACTCGTGCATATTTTTTATTTAATTTTTTATGTGTTTGACTTTTTTTGTGTGCTTGATGCATCCATACTTTAAAAAAATGAAAATTTGAAAAATAAAAACTAAGGGAAATTATTTTTATAGCATAATATATAATATACTTGAATTTGTTTGTTGTAATCAAGTATGTGTTTAATCGATGAGCTATAATATAGTTTCCATTGTTGGCTTAGGTTATTATAGAGTACTAGTTTATGTGTTTTCATGTACTATCTGCACATCACACACTATGATATTATTAGTGAGATTCAACCGTGTGTGTGAGATTTATGATGACAATCACATGTTAGTAAGGTGACTTTAAATATAAATTGACCTTATTTATTAGACATAAACTCAAGTTTATCCTAGGTAATAAAAAGTTCAATACCTTATATTCTTTTTCGGAGCTTATTTGACTCGGGAAATTGAGCCTGTGGGGTTTCTTATAACCTAATACCTATGGTCAACTAACTTGGGTTAATCGACCTAAATCTCGCTACATGAGTCATTTTAGTCGTTTAATGAAGAAGAGTCTGCATTTAAAATGTGAATGATAATAATATTGAGTTTAAATTATTGAAAGATGTGAAAATAAAATATACTCAAAGTTAGGGGAAGAAAAGAAAACATCCATACAAAATGAGCTTTTCTTTATAGGTTCTAATTTACTTTAAATGATTTGACTTTTATCAGTAGAGGAATACACTTATTGACAGTGATGTTTAGCATATACTTTCTTACAAAGTTAAAGTTTGGAGTCCTACTTACAAAGGATTAGTGACACTTTACATATATGAGTCACTTATACAATTTACTCCATGTTAACTTGAACCAAGTATGTGGGAAGGTTTACTGTAGTTGTTTGGGTTTTTGAGTTTTTGTGCTGCCGATATTTTTGTTGGTGTTTGGATTAATATTAGTGTTACGTCTCAATCTAACTAGTGTTGGTATCATGTGTCTAATGATTTTATTATTTCTTGATCACGTGCTTATTTCAGGAAACAAGTTTAACAAGGAATGCGAGAAACATCATTTTGATGAAGGTAGGATAGTTTAGATTTTGTTTTTTGTTTTTTTTTTGACTTATTGTATAGTTTTGTCTAAATACCAAAGGGGAAGTTTGTTAGGTTTTTAGTGCTGGCGATTATGTGGACAAAAGAACTAATTTATAATGTGTTGTAAAAGTCAAAAACCTAAGGTACACTTTGTAAAAATTGGGTTATGAGCTCTAAGGTTCGAGCATGAAAAAATGAGAAAAATGGTGCTTCATTTTCGCTAGCTTCTTGCCCAGTTGCACTCGAGCGGCAAAAGCAGATTGCCTATCCCCTACCCGTCGCCAGCTCTTGTTCGAGCGATAATGCGTTGCTCACCTATCGCCAGTTTCACGCTTAAGTGACAGATCGATTCGAAAAATCCTAATTTTTTGTTTTGAAATATTTTTTTCAGCTTATTCAACCCAATTACCATCATCTATAAATACTCAAGCCTATGCATAAATTGAGGTGTTGTTGTTCATTGTTCATCTTCTCTATAACATATTCATATCATTCTTTGAGGATTCAAGAGCATATTCGTGTATTGATTCAATCCATTTGCTCTTGAGATTATACAGTTGCTGATTGGGGAAAAAAATCAAATTCATTGAATCCAAAACACCTACTTCCTAAACACCTTTAGAAAGGTACTTTCTCAATTGAATTTCAGAGACTGCTGAAGGTTGAGAGAGGTTGGACTACAAGCATAGGAAAAGCACAAGAACATGTGCATTCTTGGAATTCCACTTGGAAGAGAAAATTGCAGAGATATTCCCCTTTTAATTAGTTTTCTTAACTAAATATTAAATAAAAAATGATGTAAAAAAATTATCTTAGCTTGTAAATGACAATAAGCACCATATGAACTAGTGGATCTAGTTGATTTTGGAGGTTACAGGAATTATATCGGGAAGTCTAGTGGAGTTGGTAAGGAAGCATCTTACTGTACATCCGTATTGTCTATAGTGGAGGTAACTGGCTTGGTCCCGGAGTTTTTACCCAATTGGGTTTCTCCATCAACAATATTGGTGTTATTTATTATTTTTCCATATAAGTTGCGATAATTCAACATAGGATAATTGAATTGATTGACCAATCATCTAAAAAAATTAAAAAGTGACTCGTTGCTTGTTAATTGTATAATTCCATATATAAGGTCAAACTAAATATACTTTCACATCTCAATTTATAATAAATCTTATATTATATCGTGGAAAGGACAAGTAAATCTCTTTTACCAATTTGTTGAATCATAATACTGCAAATGACTAAAATCTTGGAGAAAATCTACGAGTTTTTTTTTTTAAAGAGACTCTAAAATCTTAAAAGAGATCAAACAATTTGATAGAAAAAGATACAAATTTTATTTAATTTAGTTGACTAAATGAAATGTTGCAAGAGTCGATTCCCATGTACTACACGTTTTCTTCAATAGAAAAGGTTTTGTAGTCGACTCAATTATTTGACACATTCCACTAAGGTGGGCACATAGCACGTGAAAAGAGACCAAGTTTGAGCTTGACACTTGCACTCTGGATTTTGAAGAAGAATAAAAGGAAATGGAATTTGTCAAAAATCTTCGAGGGGTGTTCTCTTCGATATCATGACTTTTAAGAAAAATAAATATTTTGAACAATTTCAAGGTCATAATCTTTATTTCATATGTGATTTCAGTGTCATCACATGTAGACCATGTTAATTATGTTTAAAATTATTATCGCAGAGTTTCGTGTGATTGTACTAGTATTAAAAATTTTTGACCAATGTGAATACATTAATTAGTAAAGCTCATTTCAAGAGTGTGTTTGATGGATATTATTTTGGAAGAATGAATTTTGAAATAGTTGATTGATGGAGAATGTGTGGTTGAAAAAAAAGAAAAAGTTATTGATGCGATAGAAAATATTATTTTATTGAAAAATGTGTGGTTGAAAATGAGTAGAAAAATAAGAATGAAAATTTTAATGTGTACTAAATTTTAATGTTATTGCATAAAAAACTTCTCTTGATTTCGAAAAATATGTCCATGTCTCGATAAGAATTTAAAGCGNTTAGGGTGTGTTTGAGCCATATTATTTTGGAAAAATGTTTTCTGGAATAGTAGATTGATGGAGAATATATGGTTGAAAAAGAAGGAAAAATTAGTGATGTGATGGAAAATATTATTTTATTAAATAATGTGTGATTGAAAATGAGTAGAAGAATGAGAATGAGAAATTTAATGTGGGTCAAATAGGGGCCAAATATCCAATTATTATCGACCTTTTATTATTCGATATAAATATGTTTATGTTGTAAATGACAAGTTATTGGTGAATGAAAATTGTACTTCTACAGCCCTAGATATTATTGCCATTTGTATCCATATTGCTACTCTATAAATATACGGCTTTGGTTCTTATTATAATACACAGAAGTCTATTGACTTTTCTTCTCTCTCTCTTTTCTCTCTTTTCATAACACGTTATCAGCACGAAACTTAATTTTTCAAAGTTTAGAAAAGGTAATAATTTATTTTAAAACATAATCATCTATCACATGTACCAAAATCAATTTGGTGACATGTGAATTGTTTTATTTATAGTATACGTGAATTCAATTTGAGTCTATTGCAGTTTACACGGAATTTGACATTTTGCTGCAATCAATTGTGACTTTACACGGAATTGTCTCTTTGCTTTAATTCATGCACTTCCATTCCTTTTAAGTACATGCTCTCATAGAATTTATGAGGTTAGTATCTCTCTTCCAGACTTCATTCCTATAAGTATTTTTTTATCTCAATCACATGCACTTTTATTATTAGTGACTGATTTTTTTTTTTT
>CAIGRL010166733.1:0-10301 GCA_903798325.1 Fraxinus xanthoxyloides | reverse complement strand
ACATAATGTTCATTGACAAATGTGATTTAATGAAAAGTGTTTAAAACAATTCAATAATAAATATTATATGATATTATATCAATTATTGTATCAAAGATTATGTCATTGAAAAATACTTGAAAAACAAGAATTCTTTATCTTGCTACTGTGTTGTATTTGTAGGAGAAAATAAAGGGAAATAAAAACATCCTTTTCCATTCATTTGTAACGTCTCCTCTTCTCCTCTTACTTTCTCAGGCACAGCACAACTTTTTACTTCATTGAGCGTGTGCGCGTGACCACCTCCATTTTTTCTTCAGACGCACTCGGTTTAGAAATGGGTAACTTGTTGTTTTTCCAAATCTTTTTTTAGCAGAAATCCTCATTAATCCAGATAAGAAATGGGTTGGTTCAAATATACATCACCTCTAAAAGGTTGTACATTTGTCCCTTAAATCTCCATATTCCCTGTTAAAAGATCCATTTTTTAAACCCAGATTTTTCTCCAAGAACCCACTTTTTTTTTGTTCTAGATACCTTTTTAGGAGAGGACAAAAATGGGATGTGTTGCTTCAAAGTTGGAAGAAGAAGAGGAAGTGGTGGCTATATGTAGGGAGAGAAAACACCAGCTGAAGTTTGCTGTAGATAGAAGATATGCACTGGCTGAGGCACATTACAGATACTGTCAATCGCTCTTTGGTGTCTCCGCCGCCATTAGTCTTTTTGTTGCTCGCCATTCTTCGCCACCGGCGCCATTTTCCATTAGCTTTCCACCACCTTCTTTCCCCACTCCTCCAAAAGAAAATGTGGTTTCTAACCCTTTGTTTCTCCAGCAAACACCATCTGAACCCACCAAAGAAGCCATTGCTTGTGAATCCTGCAGTTCTTCAACAAGTTCAGAGTCTTCTGAGGAAGAATATGAGGAAAAGCTTGAGAAAGAAGAGCCACAGGTTTGTGGGTATTTCTACATGGACATGCCTCCGACAATGACTTCACCTGCAAGAGATTTTGGTTGGGATTTCTTTAACCCTTTTAATAATGTAACACGGCCAGAGATAATAAGTGGTTATAATAGGATTTCTGAGGAGGATTTGAGGGTAGTGAGGGAACAAGAAGGAATTCCTGAGCTTGAAGATGAAGAGGAGGAGGAAAGAATGGAAGGACAGAGAAAAGTTGTGGAGAGTGAAGAAAAGCACGATCTCGAGCACGAAGACACCGAGATTGAGGCCGTGAAGGCGATGGTTGGTGGTGGTGCTAGTGTAAGCCAGGCGGCGGAGCAGCTGCAGAAGGGTTTGACTGTTATTGATACACCAGTGAGAGGGAGGGAGCTGTTGGAAGCTCTAAAAGATATTGAAGACCACTTTGTTAGGGCTTATGATTCTGGCAAGGATGTCTCAAGGATGCTGGAGTGCAACAGGGTCCATCTACAGACTAATCTGGATGAAATAAAAGGTGCAAACTTTATAATTACTTTCTTGACATTGCATTCGATCATCTTTTCTTACTAGTTCTTAGCTTTTTTTATGAATCTTCTTGGTTAACTTAACATCAGATTCAGTTATTGTGTGCCCAAATTTGTTGAGGCCTGCAAAGCAAAATTTGCAATTTTGTATAGGGCAGTGATGCCTTCATTTTTCAGTTCTTCCGTTCTCTTGCATTTCAGTTCACAGCACTTAATTTTCCTTTTTCTGCTTCACACTGTGCTTAAAAGCTACTTTTCTTTGAAGGTATTTATATAGATACCAAGTTCAGTGTTGGTGTGGAAATAAAATATCGGTCTGCTAATATTTCGAGGATGTTAATCTGCACTAATATTTTCCCTTGATCATCATATAAATGGGTGGTTCTCACTTTCTTCACCATTTTTTTTTTCCAAATTTCTGTTTGTGGAATAGTAAATCCCCATTTTTTATCAGAAACTTCTACACCAAGTAGCCTCTTCCGCCCGAATTCATTCACATATCTCATGTGGATGCAGAGAATTCAACAAAACTAATCCAAGCCATTCCGTGGAGGTCTGCTTCTCGTTCTTCGTCATGTAAGAGTCTTGTTGCATCTAGTTCCAAGAACTCTTCGACATGGAAAGAGTTTAACAACGATCTGTTTGACGATTATGGAGGAATGGCTTCTGGAAGCCATTCATTGACACTAGGAAGGCTATATGCTTGGGAAAAAAAACTCTATGAAGAAGTCAAGGTAAATAGTACTGCCCAAACACCCTGCAACTTCTTTAGGATGTAATCATTTCTCCATATTATTTATCATATGATGTTTGTATGGTAATAATGTTGTCTTACTTTATTTTATAAATTATTCATTCATTTTCCTATGTGAAATGAAAATTAAAGCATAATGCAACTTCTTATTCTTTCTACTAGTTTTCTACTTTCCAGTACTTGACTTTGTACTGCCTTTAGGATGGAGATAGAATTCGGAAAATATATGAAAGCAAATGCAATCAACTAAGAAATCAAGACGCTAGAGGAGATGATGGACTGGCAGTGGACAAAACCAGAGCAGCAGTAAAAGATTTATATAGCAGGATCCTTGTTGCAATTCGAAGTGCTGAAACAATATCGAACAAAATCGAGAAACTCAGAGATGAAGAACTCTTTCCCCAAGTCAGTGAACTTCTACAAGGGTAAGAACTGAGATGTGAACCTACTTAAAAAGAAAAGGAAGAAAAAAATATATCTGATTATTGAATGACCTTGTTCTGCTCCATTTAATTGCAGCATGGTGAAAACCTGGAAAATTATGTTGGAGTGCCATGAAATCCAGAACAAGATCATTCAAGAAGTGAAGCTTTTTACCTGCCCTTCGTACGGAAAATTTTGCAATGAATCTCACCGGCGTGCTACACTTCAGCTGGAAACAGAGCTTTTGAATTGGCGTGCATGTTTCACAGAATACATTAAAGCCCAGAAAGCCTACATCAAGGCCCTCCATGGATGGCTGGCTAAGTTTGTCGTCCCTGAAGTTGAATTCTACTCTAGAGGCACGAGTTCACCTCCATGTTATTTAAATGGGCCCCCACTTCTTGTGATTTGTCGAGATTGGTTGGCTTCCATGGACAAGTTGCCGGATAAGGTAGTTTCTTTTGCTCTGAAAAACTGCAGCATGGATGTTAGAGCTTTGTGGGTGCGAAAAGGAGAGGAACAGCAACAAAAATGGAAAGTTGACAATCTATCCCGAGAACTGGACAGAAAGATTCTGGCATTTCAAAAGATTGAGAATAACAGGTTTGATTTCAAACTCACTGACCACAACACAGAGCAAGCGATTGAGCTTCGGGATGAATACTTGAAAGAAAAGAAGGACATGCTGGACAATTTCCGGAAAAGGGTTGATCTGGAGAAGGAAAAACACCATAACTGCGTGCAAGAAACTGAGAGGATCACGTTAAATGGATTTCAGGCAGGGTTTAATAAAGTTTTCGAGTCTATGGCAGAATTCTCCAAGGCTGCTTTAAGTATGTATAGTGACTTGTTAAACAACATTGTGAATGCTGAGAAAGTTGGCAAACCAATCCCGTATTGAGTGTTCCCAAGTTGAAGAAAATGGCAGCAGATGCGAAAATTGTTGTGTAGACTTTTCTTGTTCTAGGAGTTGAGTTTGAAGTGTTGTACATTTGACCAAAGCAACTCACTGAGACACAATTATTTATGGATTTCTATTAGTGTCATTGGTTGGCACTTGATTTCGTTTCTCAAGGTATTTAGCCCTATTTCTTATTTTGCAAGAATTGATTTCCTGATTCTTGCATATTTATTGGCAAGAATCCCAGCGAGTTTTATAGGGTTGGTGTGAGAATTTTGTGGGGCAGGCTATTTAAGTTTTTATGTCCGAAACGTTCAATTTGATGTTAGAGGAGGATGACCCGCTTCATTCTCAGCTGTAAAAGGCATCAAGAAATAGGCCTTTTCCTTAAACCAAACAAAATTTTCCTCATCTTTTTTCCCGTTCTTAAGCAATTCTCGACTTCTCCTATGAGTTTCTTGTTTGTTACTATTCCTCATCTACAACTGCAATCAACATACACCAGTCTGGCTGCAATTGCATCCTTTGGTAACGCAATAAACCCTATTTCAACTCCCAACAATTTCCGTGACAATTAGGTCTGTGCGACTGTGCCCAACAACAATAAAAACAAGGGATGCTACTTGGGAGCTGAGTCTAGTTTTTTGTGCTAACACTTCTTAAATATCTGGATAGATTGACCACTGCATGCTTTCCAGGGGTGAAGTCGAGAGTAGTGCAAATGCCATGTAACATTTCAGAAGTAAATATATTCACTAATTTAGGTTCTTGAACATTATCTTTGTGCAACTTTAAGGAACTACACATCGTAAATAAGCATCTATAAAACCATGCAAAGACAATTGACCTCCCAGGCTTACGTGGTAACAACTTTTTGCCCCGTCCTATACTAGGTACAAGGAGATCAAAAAATGAGAAATGAGTACAAATTCGCTCACAATCGTAACTGGCGTGTGAATGCCGAGAAAAGGAACAATGTCAACTTGCAACCAACTTTCAACTGCTGAACCCACAACAGGCACCAGTCACAAGGCCTCCTATTGTTATGACAGCCGCCTTCCCTGCAAAACAAAACCCCCAATAACTTCTCATAATAAGCTGAAGTATCAATAACAAACTTGAGCACTATCGTCACACCCTAGACAATTTAACTTGGAAACCAAAATTATCTTGATTCAATCACCATCCATGATAAGGAACAGCTGGTATTCCTGTCATCTTTCCATGCATCCAGGAATGTGTACGAATAGATGTCACACTATCAACAATCCAAAGTTTTATGTCCACAAGCAGAACCGAAGTTAATGAAAGTAGTAAAATAAATGCTTTTTGCACCCAAGCACCATAACGAATTTTACTCACAGGGCCAATACCTGTGTTTTAGAAACTACAATGTGTTTGGAAATCAAGAGGCATATAACATGCAACACATGAATCCTAAATTCTAAATACAAAAAGGTGATCAATAATATTGACAAGTAATAAGATTGCCAAGCTAGAAGATGCTGAGCTGGAAGATGCTGAAGTTGCCAAGATGGAATTTAATATTGATCAGCAGCACAGTCAGCAGCAAGCAACATCAGCACNCAGCACAGTCAGCAGCAAGCAACATCAGCACCAGGAGAAGGATCTAGAATGAACTCGTAGCTGATTCCTTTTCATTTGTAACAGAATTCTGTTTTGGCACATGCAAATGGTTTTGTGTAGTATTTAGATTTTCCTTTTATTTGTTATTTTTGTGTAGAAATTATTGTCTATATATAGATAAGATGTAATTTACTGTAATTAACAATTTACATTCAATTGAAGTTTCCTTTCTTCATTGATCAAATTCCAGCCTAGAATTGTATCTTCTATTTTTTGCATTTGCTTGATTTCTAACATGGTATCAGAGCTGGAAATGCAAGAAACCAGTACTGAGAATCCAAGAACAAATCAAACACAAAACCAAGACCAAAATGTAAATATCATTGTCCATGATCCCACCCAGCCAAGTAGCCCTTATTTCATCGGAAGCAATGATAGCACCGGCGCTATGCTGGTAACTCATATACTGGATGCTAGCAACTATTATTCATGGGCACGATCTATGAGGAGGGCGCTACGGATTAAAAATAAATTAGGCTTCATTGATGGAAGCTTATGCGAACCAGAAGATCCCAATGATCCACTCATGGAGCATTGGCTACGCTGTAACGATATCGTAATCACCTGGATGCAAAACACCATGGTTGTTGACATCAAGTGCAGCACTACCTATTTTGAGACGGCACATCAGCTTTGGATCGAACTTGAACAACGTTTTCCCCAGCAAAATGCACTTAGGATTTTCGAAATCAAACAAGGAATAACCACATTGCTACAGAATCAAGATCAGTAAATGTTTATTTCTCCAAACTCAAAATTCTCTTGGATGAACTCATGAATTACGAAGCCATTCCTAATTGTAGCTGTGGAGGATTGAGACTGGTAGTTGAAAATCAACAGAGGGATTGGGTGATGAAGTTTCTAATGGGTTTGAATGATTCATATAAAGCTGTTAAGGCACAAATCTTATTGATAAAGCCATTCCCCAGCTTGAATGAAGTCTATTCGATCATACAATAGGAGGAGAAGAGAAGAGAAATATCTACTGAAGGATCCACCTCTGAATCTATGGTACTCTTCACTAGAGGCACTTTCAAAGAAGGAGGAATGCAAAGCAATGCAGCACAGAAGAAGGATCGATACTATTGCACTTTCTGCAAAGTTCCAGGGCATTCAAATGACAGATGTTTTAAAGCTAACCCAGACAAACCAATTTGCACCTACTGTCGAATCCCAGGCTACACCGCAGATAAGTGTTTCAAGCTCAATAGATATCCACCAGGCCACAAATTCGAAGAGAAGTATAGATCATCAACTAACCAACCCATTGGATCCTTAGCTTTTGTACAGGAAGTAGTAAATGAGAAGCCTCAAGTGTCATTGAGTCAGGATCAATATTGTCAGCTCATGGCGCCCCTTAAGCCTGTTACCACTTCATCATCTTCTGATGGAACTGCACATCAAGTCTCTGGTATATCATTATGTGTGACTAATTCTAAATCAAAATCCACTGGCACACTAGATACCCCTCGGATCATAGACACAGGAGCTACAGATCATACGATCTGTTCAGCCTCCTTATTTTCCTCTATTCAAGCACAAATTAACTACTCAGTAGCTCTACCAAATGGGAGCAAAGTTCCAGTCACCCATATAGGAACCGTAAAAATAACGAATGCATTAAGTCTTCAAAATGTCCTATGTGTGCCCAGTTTTTATTTCAACCTAATATCTACCAAGAAATTAGCTCAAATGTTTAACTATTGTCTAATTTTCTTTTCCCATCGTTGTTATATTCAAGACCTTTCAGTTTGGAAAACGATTGGCATGGGTGAAGTTAAGGAAGGCCTATACCATATGAAGCGTGAAGATGTCTCTCATTCAGCTTTATCAGATCATTTGGCAAAATTGAAAACCACATCACCAAACTCCTTTTCTGCTTCAGTAACTAATAGTCCGCAAGTGTTTGATGTTTGGCACTATAGATTAGGCCACCCTTCTTATTCTATTTTTAATGATAATGGTCAAATTCACTTCTCCAAAACTTCAAATGATTCAATCTGCTCTATATGTCCTATTGCTAAATTGCACAGACTACCTTTCCCTGTGAGTGTTCATAAATCTGAAAAATGTTTTGAATTATTACATTGTGATATTTGGGGGGCCTTGCAATGAGATTGGAAGTGATGGTTGAATGGTTCTAGGTATTTTTTAATTATCGTGGATGATTTCAGCCGTTGTACTTGGGCATATATGTTAAGGTTAAAATCTGATGCCACAACTGCCCTTCAAAATTTTTGTGCAATCGTGGAAACACAATTTGAAACCAAAATTAAAATTATTCGAATTGATAATGGTGGTGAATTCAATATGAAGGACTTCTACCTCAGGAAGGGGATCATACACCATAGGACTTGTGTTGAAACACCACAACAAAATGCCGTAGTTGAAAGAAAACACCAGCACATTTTAAATACAGTTAGAGCTCTAAAATTTCAAAGTGGAATCCATCTAAAGTATTGGAATCATTGTGTTTTGACTGCTGTATACCTGATAAATAGGACACCATCTTCTATATTAAATGATCAAAGTCCCTATCAAATTCTTTTCAACAAAAGGCCTGACTATCAGCACCTCAAAGTCTTTGACTGCCTTGCATTTGTAGCAACCATCATCAATGGGAGACACGAATTCGATCCCAGAGCTAAGAGGTGTGCATTCTTAGGCTACCCCTTTGGGATCAAGGGATATACCTTACTAGATCTTGAAACCAAAATGATATTTATTTCTAGGAATGTAATTTTTTATAAGAGTGTTTTTCCCTTCAGGAGGCCTATCAGCAATGATCAATCATCTTCAGTTCAAAATCCCACTCAAAAGCCCATTTCCGAGGAAGAAAATTCCTTAATTGTTCCAAGTGACACTCATGCTCCACCACAAACAGAACATCAAAACTCAGATCATCTTGAAACCAATCCACAAACCTGTGATCACGATGAGTCTCAACTAGAGTTTACTGATGATCCCCAAAGTCCAAATGCCTGCAATCCATCATCAACTAGTCCTCCTATTACCCATTATCCACGCAGATCAACAAGGACACGAAGAGCACCAACCCATCTTGAGGACTTCATATGTGAACAAGTCACTTATCTTCACCTATCTCAAGGTTTGGACAAACTGGAGGGGCCAATTTTCCCAGGAAATTATTTCCCACTTAGTGCCAACATTTCTTATAAAAATTTATCAACTTCACACAAAGTATTTGTGTCATCCGTCACCACACAAACAGAACCAAACAGCTACCAAGAAGCCAAAATTTCGCCTGAGTGGTCTGCATCCATGAAATCAGAGATAGATGCTCTTTAACTCAATGACACTTGGGTCCTAGTTGACTTACCTCCTGATAAGAAAGCTATACNAGCACCAATCCATCTTGAGGATTTCATATGTGAACAAGTCACTTATCTTCACCCATCTCAAGGTTTGGACAAACTGAAGGGGCCAATTTTCCCAGGTAATTATTTCCCACTTAGTGCCAACATTTCTTATAAAAATTTATCAACTTCACACAAAGCTTTTGTGTCATCTGTCACTACCCAAACAGAACCAAGCAACTACCAAGAAGCCAAAATTTCGCCTGATTGGTCTGCAGCCATGACATCAGAGATAGATGCGCTTGAACTCAATGACACTTGGGTCCTAGTTGACTTACCTCCTGATAAGAAAGCTATAGGGTGTAAATGGGTATACAAAATCAAGTTCAATGCTGATGGCAGTGTAGAAAGGTTTAAAGCAAGGTTAGTTGCAAAAGGGTATACACAGTTGGAAGGTTTTGATTACCATGAAACCTTCTCACCCGTAGCTAAGCTTGTCACAATCAGAACTTTACTAGCCATAGCAGCCATGAAGGGGTGGAACCTTTTCCAATTTGATGTCAACAATGCCTTCTTGCACGGTGATTTAGAAGAAGAGGTATATATGGAACTTCCCCCAGGATATTTAGACTGTAATGGAGGAAGGTATGTCAACTCAAGAAAAGCTTGTATGGGTTAAAGCAAGCATCACACCAATGGTATTCTAAACTTTCTAAGTTCATTATCGAGCAAGGATATACTCAATCTAAGGCAGACTACAGCTTATTCACCAAGTTAATTCCTTCACCGCTGTTTTGGTATATGTTGATGACATAATTATGGCTACCAATTGTACTGGATCAGTAAATCAGCTCAAATCTTCACTACATGACCAATTTAGAATCAAGGACCTTGGGAAATTAAAATACTTTCTTGGCATAGAGGTGGTAAGAACTGCACAGGGTATTTGTCTATGCCAACGAAAATATGCTTTAGACATTCTAAAAGATACTGTGACAATTGGTTCAGCACCTGCTAAGATTCCTTTGGACCAAAATATGAAGTTATCCAAGGAAGATGGAGAGCTACTACCTGATCCAACACTCTAGAAAAGACTGATTGGACGTTTGTTGTATCTAACCATAACAAAACCTGATATCTCATACTCCATTCAGTTGTTAAGCCAATTCATGGATAGCCCTCGAGTACCACATCTACATGTGGCACACAAGGTCCTAAGGTATGACAAAAGAGCTCCGGCCATGGACTATTCTATCCAACAAAATCGAGATTGCAATTACATGGGTATTGTGATTCTGATTGGGGGTACATGCCCTAAAACAACAAGTTGTCTCAAGATCCTCTTCAGAAGCGGAATATAGAGCAATGGCCAATCTGTGCTGTGAACTAACATGGCTTCCGTTCCTATTGAAGGACTTGGAGGTAACTTACCCTCAAGCTGCCCTCTTGTATTGTGACAACAAGTCTGCTGTGCATATTGCCACAAATCCAATTTTCCACGAAAGGACTAAACATATAGAACTCGATTGCCACTTGATACGAGACAAGGTTCAAGAAGGAAGCATCATCACTAAACACATACCCAGTAGATCACAAATGGCTGACATTTTTACCAAGGCCTTAAGCTCTCAGAGTTTCTATTTGTGCATGCTCAAGAAGGGAATAATGGATATATACTCTCCATCTTGCTGGGGGCTATTGGAAAGTAATAAGATTGCCAAGCTAGAAGATGCTGAGCTGGAAGATGCTGAAGTTGCCAAGATGGAATTTAATATTGATCAGCAGCACAGTCAGCAGCAAGCAACATCAGCACCAGGA
>CAIGRL010166727.1:0-10805 GCA_903798325.1 Fraxinus xanthoxyloides | reverse complement strand
CAATAAAAGATGGACAAGTATAACATTTTTTAGATTGAAAACTAAACCAATCAAACATATTTAATTAATAATTTTCATGCAAAGAAGTTCTAGGCAATTCATTCCCTAGAACTTATTTTTTTCATGCAAGTTCTATGCTTGCAAGCAAACACATCCTTAGTTCTTTTCTACATCCTTTTCCTTCCCTTTTACTGGAATCAAATAATATACTGCTAATAGAATCAGGTTGATCTCTGGCAGCTGCTAATTCTTGCTTTTAGCTATAGTATGACACAAATGATTCTATGCTGAAGATATAAGTGAATAGTTGGTGGGTGAAGATCATATAGAAAAGTTCATCTTTCATTTTTCTTCTTTTAATCGGAGGAATACCATTTTTTAGTGATCTTTAACAAATTTTCTCTATTTCTCTTTATCCTCTGCACTAACACTTCCACCCCCAGCCAAAAATATAAAAGAAATGAAAATTTGAAATTTAAAAATAAAGACAAACAAAAAACGAAAGAAGAAAATTGAAATCCCACCCAAAATGGCTGTCATTTCCTTTTTCAAAGGAAGAACATTCAGTTGACACATTTCGTTAAGTTGCAGTAAGTTCAACGTGCTTTGAATTGATGGGTAATGCTGATCTTAATTTCTGGTTTTCAGCTCATGAGAATGCAAGGGTCTGTTTGAATCATAAATAGGCTAAACAGCAGAAGTGATGAAGATAGAACTCATTAGCTGCTGTCACCTTTTCTTTGTACTTCTGTATACCTGCCACTCGTTATGATTAATGTTATTGATTTTTATTTTTTTGTTCTTTTTGTTGCGTCTGCAGGCAAACCTTTGTGAAGGGATTAGAGCCCTTTGTGAAATGGCTGGAGGAAGCCGAGGAAGAGGATTAAATTTCTGTTGACATTTTGAGCTATGAGACTGTTTGCTGTTACTTTCTTGGATATGGGCATCATTGAATATCGCCACTGTTTGTAAGAAGGCTAAATATATCTAGGATATGAATGGTTTGTTATGGTTAAAATTGATGAATTGTTGCAATGGTAATACGTTCCCTCCTACCCTCCCTAGTAGTAAATGACCGAAGTTTGAATTAATAATGTCAAGTAACACAACTGTTCATTTCGTTGGCACGTGTCAAATTGCACCATCAATACCCAGTATACTTTTGTTGATTTATGCACGAGTTTCTATGCCTTTTACAAATGTATGGAAGGTACGTATATTTTCTGGGCGTTACTTTGGGCATTTACTTGTACAAGGTCTAATGTGCATTAGAGAAGCACGATAAATTGTTCTGTTGTGCAGAGTATATGCAAAATTTGCTATGTTCTTCACTGCGTGTAAAATAGATTGTGGAAATGGTATCATAAATTCTTGCATAGAGAATTAAGCTAGGTGTACACCTTGTGTCAAATATTTGGCCTTGTTTGGAAAAAGTATTGTTAAAATTAATGTGCTTGGTCTAATGATAAAACACGAAATTGTTAGTCTACAGAGGATTGACACCCCCATACTTGCAAGTAATCAATGCAACCATCTAATTTTAATGGTAGTTGGTGCCGAAACACGATACTCGACTTCATAGAAGATTGAAAAAAGGCTATGTTTTTTACTTTTTCAAGAGATACGAGAATCGCTAAAAAATATGCAGAAACCAGTGGTGGATTTGAGGTTTGTGGGATCATTAGCCCAATCAACATTAGAGTATGCGAGTAACTCTAAAGAGAAGACCGATAAAAAATAAAAGATCATGAAAGGAAGATAATTAAAAATAAGAACAGTAGCAACCCAACATATAGGAGATGCAACAAATTGACTAGCAATAGGAATATTAAACAGTATTTGAACGAGTAACAGTGAAATATATCGAGCAATCAACAACAATACTATGACCCTGTTTGGTAACAATTAAAATTGAAAATATGACAGTTATTGGGTCTCACCCGTCTAATAAAAGTCAACAATAACGGTTAGTTTTTCAATTTTAATTCGATTTTAATCTCTACCAAACAAGATCTATATAAAATAGAATTAGTCGAAGGTGTACCACAGGATAAGTATCAGTAAGACAAGCACGCTCAATGATGTGTGTGACATACTTAGATTGAGGTAGAATATTACCCTTTGAAGAATACAGAGGTAGTTGCAAAAAATGTACGAACAAGTCGTATTTGCAAAGGTTCCTCATAATTTATGCCATACTGTTGAGTGAATTCTTTAGCAACTAAAGTGGCTTTGTAGCGCTTAACTGAGCCATCATATTTGATTTTGATAAATGCGATTCAATGATTGCGCATATTCGATTCATATGATTTCTGATCAAGGTGGTCTGATTTTAGATCTAGGGGTATCGAATGGTGGTGGTTATGGTAGGGAAACAGATAAAGCTACTTTGCCAAAAAGATTTGACAAAAAACTAGACATAATTACATGTTGCGGTAGATGATGATTGAATGGAAACACTAATTATATTTTAAACTGTCCAATGATAAAATATCACGTGACATTATATCAAGTTTTACGTCAACCTTAGAGCATGATTGTAGTGGAAATGCAACCATCTAATTGTGAAAGCATCAACCAGTTTGCAAGTCGAACTAACGGAAAATGCATTACCACAAATATTTATCAACACGACCAAAAAAATGTCACGACAAAGGAGAGAAGGGAGAGTTGGATTCTGCAAAAATTCCAATTCTACCTACATTAGAGAGGAAAAGGATTATTCTCAGGCAATCTATTATAGCCGGGCGGGACCACCTCTCCGGTCCAGAATAAACATCCGAGGGAAAGAAAGAAAAAAACACAGGTAGGAAAACAGGAATAACAAAATAAATCTAAACAAGATTTTTGGCTTTCATTTTCTACCCTTTGTATCTCCTGCAGCATTTTCCTCTTCGTCGGGAGGCACATATCTTGGCAAGGTCAATAATGTGTTCACACGGGCGACTCCTTCGAGAGCGGACCACTCTTTTCCAACCTCCACGTTTGTTTCTTCAAGGTCGGAGACTTCCTCCTCATTTGCTTCTGAAGCCTCGTTCCCTTCTCCAAGAACTTGTTCACTAGTTCTGACAGTACCAGAGCTGTTAAATCCGGTTGGATAAAGAGAATTATCTTTCTTGTAGAAATCATCCTCTGCAGTAACGTTTTTCTTGGATTTTGCAGATGAAATAGTTGATTCCTTTGAGTTTGAATCAAGAAAGAGGCAAACCACTGCACAGTCGTCAACCTTAGAAGTTGGATACTTGAGCTTCCAACCCCGAACTGCCGACTCTACTAGCATGCGGGCTGCATATGAACGCGTGGGAGAAGAACCCACAATGTCGACCACTTCTTTGTTTGTTAGCACATCCCAAATCTGAAATGAAAATAAAATTACACCAAACCCCGAACAAATGTCAAGAAACTGAAGGCAGTCCATCAATATAAACCTTGAGTTCCATACCCCATCTGTTGCCAATACTATGAACTCATCCTCATCAGTAATATGTTTATAGCAAATTTCAGGCACGGAGATAAGACCGAAATCCTTGAGACAGAAATCTCCAAATGCACGAGACATAGCAAGGCCAGGAGAGTCGTTATTTGGCAGCCACACTCTTGCAACCTCAGGTTCATCCTGAAGGGCAAAAACTCGTCCTTTACATTTGTGAATCCTCTCTGCTTCCACTATAAGATCATTATGGATGGAGTTACGAAAGAGATGATTTTTGTATCTCATACTAAATGGATCATTCTAGTTTGACAGAATCCCACATCAGAATTTATTTACTCACATCACGTAAATTTAGTTGAGCAAAATCAATATTGGCAACAAATGCCGAATATCACTACTGGAGAGCTAGTTTTAAGTTATATATGATTACTGTTAATACCTGAATATTTGTATTCGTATTCCAATAGCCACACTAAAATGCAGAATATGTAAAACAACAATAAGATATTTGCAAAACAACTACCAAAGAACGAATTTAATCACAATGTTTATGTGGCAGGTCTTTGCCATACTGCAGAAGTGCAAAATGTAAAAGATTTCCAAATAACTATTTACAGCTGGTTAAAAACACAATAAAAGTGGATTTACGTCAAAGTTGGTCAAGTCTTCGTGTCCCAACGTCAAATATTTGCAAATAATTAATTGAGGTACTATTGTTTTCTGTTCCATAATAAATAAATTAGAGAAGATAGTAAATTATAATCAGAAGACTAAAGATCCGCCATAAAAAAAACATTTACCTAGTGGGATAGAACCAGAAGATCTAACAATCTAGTAATGTTCCTACTTCATAAAGTTGTGAATATAAATCAGTCAATGTATCGACATGGAAGATTAGGTTTAAGATCATTTTCTTTGGGGGGCAGGGAGGGAGGGAGGGAGAGAGAGTACCCACATGGAAGATTAGGTTTAAGATCCACAGTCAACTGGACTGCAGTAAGAAAATTATTTTGATCTCTTGTGCCCAATACAGCTCTTGAGTCCCCAATATTTCCAATCATTAGATCCTGACCCTGCAAAAGATAATCAAGACATTCTTAAGTACATAACAACTGTTACCACAATATCCCATCCGCATCAGATTGCACTTATCGTATACCTGCTTCACCAGAGTCACTGCTGTAGTCCCACTGCAGAAGCAATCAATATTTGCATACATTCTCAGTTCCGCGTCCATAACCTTATAAGCCTTCAGGAAAGATTCCTTCAATGTCTGAAAAATCTCAGGATGCTTTCCCGTTTCTTCACAATCTATAGAAGCTCTAGCTTCCTCGTTAGCAGATACGAAGGATGTATCTTCTGAGCACATACTACCCTTGGTATTCAAACTGATGCCTCGAAGAACATCACTCTTTATATTAACTTCCCAATGTGCACTTAGCTTCAGAGGAAGAGAATCTCTAACCTGCTTGGCAACCATATGACCGTAAGGGCCGTGGCCATCAAAAACACCACAGAAGACTGTGTCCATTCTAGAACCAAAATTCTGGATATCCAATTTCACAAACTGTCAGTAAACAAAAATCTCTCGAAAGCAACTTGAGACGGAAAATAAAATAAACTAATTGATATACATACTCGATGTTAATCTGAAAAAACTATCACCAAGTTTCTTGACGTTTATAAAGTTCAGTATATAGATTATAAGAAGAAACTGTTTGTGATAAAGAAACAGAACAATCACTTTCTTAGGCTTAGAAGGCTTGATCAAGAAACAGAGTACACCAAGTGGAAATCTGATTAGAGTTCAAATAATTTCTTTTCCCCACCATAAATTCTCTCCTCTAGAAAACAATCGTTTATACATCAGGTTATTGCAAACCTAACTATTCGATATACGCTGGTTCATGAATTTTAACACTCAGGCATAATATACTAGCATTAGTGTATAATATACAAATATACAAGTCTAAAAGGTTCATATTCAATATAATGTGTCAAAGTCTAGAGTACACTGAGGATATTATATTTCCATCCTCAAATAATTACTCGGAAAGGCAGATATAACTAAAATTAAAAAGAATGGCTTGCATTTTGAAATAATACGTAGAACAGAGATGAAATTACAAATTAAATTAAGGACAATAAATTCATTTTCTAACATTGTCCATGGAAAACTGTAATATCAGTAAGAAATTGTTAAAAAATATATAAGACAAGAAAAAGGTCTCGTTCTTTGGGAGCCTTAAATTATATGAAGGTGTGTAAAAATATATGTTGAGCAAATAGACACCCAACTTGCCAAAGTGAATAGACAAAAAAAATACATTTTCCACCAATAAAAAAGCATGGTTTAACGAATGAAAAAAAAACTAAGCTCTTACAGAATATAAATAAAATGCATCACACTACATAGTAATGATCTGAGAAAGAAATTAGAAACAGAGTAATATTTCGAAATTCATAAAATGTGAATAATCACCAAAAAAATAAAAAATAAAAAAAGAAAACCACACACAACAAATAGTATTATTCAATTTGCAAACTACTAATGTGCAGGCTGCAGAAATACCTTGAAAATATAAACAATCACTGTAACAACTAATATAATCTAATACACTACAATCATATCAACTTTTTTCTCGGTCACTCATTTTATTCAAAATACTATGATAAAGGAGGAGGAGGTAACCTCCCAAACAATCATGGCATCTTGATTTGTTCCTTTCTTGCCTTGTTTGGTGAAGAGTGAGGCAATTTCACTTGATCCATTCAAGAACTTACGCCCGGGGGTCCTATGTAGCTGTTCCTCCCTCCTATAGTCAAAGGACGAATTTCGAGGACCAAGCCTCTTCTTCGAGCCCTTCCTCTTCCGTAACCCCACAGGAGAACCAGGTTGGGGGCTCCTGCTATCTCCGGACAAGCAGGACCCCATTCTTAGGGCCCTGATTACGTTCAGTATGCACTCCAGACCAGCAACACAGTCCCAATCCCGATTTTCCGTGTTTAGATCCGTAACAGAAATCCCTATTTAAAATCCTTCCAAGATCTTTAGATTCACACACTCAAATTCTCCACTCAATTCAGATGAATTACCCCTTCACGCAGAGTTCAGATCCCAACAAGAAAATTCACATCATATTCCTTCTAGGAAGCTTTGAATATTAAAAGGAAACGAATTTCAACAACTCGCTCAATTTTACCACTAAACATTCTTCTTTATCCACAGAAATCATCCTCTTTTATTGGACAAATTCACCTTTTTAATACACTAGAATACAAGAATAAGCTTCCAACCCAAAAAGAAATAAATTTTACACTTATCCTCTTTCATTTTCGTTTTATAATAATAATTATAACGGAATGCAAAAGGCTAAAAAGGGTAGCACTTCAATATCCATTATAAGTTATAACTTTAGAAGACATTTCAATTGCTTGAAAGCCCACAAATTCAAGTAGATCAATCAGAGAGCTCAAGCTTATTCAAGAATTCCAAAAAAATCCCTTGCATTCCTGCCAAGAGAAGACAAAATTTTCAATTAATTCCATGGTTAAAAAAAAACAAAAAACTGAATTTGAATAACAATAGATCAAACCCATAAAAGCCATTTATCGAATGACACAATTTTCATGTATTGATGGAAAAATTGAACTCTGGAATTAAAAGTACTCCAACAAATGGTCGAGATCAAAGGAGAGAAAAGTGGGTCCTTCGAAACAGAACCTGAATCGAGAGACAAATAGCAACAAAGGAAGAGAAGAGGGAAATTAGAAATGAGATTCCCAAAAAAGGCCGCCGATAAGAACTTAAAAATCCAATTTAAGCAGCGACTAAATTGCAATCCCAATGAATGCTAGAACTAGAAGCATTTAGGAGGCTTGGTCAGCTTGTGTGAAACATCCTTGACCGTGTGTGTCATTTTCAACGTTAAATTTTGTGAGAATTAAATTTTGGAAATGCTCCAAGTACATGGAATTCACAAAATTTCTATAGATGTCGTTTTTATTCTTTTTTTTTTCATCCTTCAATAAATCCTCGCCATTTGTTGTCTACAAAATTTTTTGTATATTTGTAGCATGATTATCAATTTTTTTTTGGATGAAAGTACTGTTAAAAGGATTAAACTGGTTGTACAGGGTCAACGACAAGAACTATTTTTAGGTGCTAAAATGACTGTTTTTAATTGACAACTTTTTTAGTTTTTTTTTTAATTGCCAATGAAATTTTCAAAAAAAAAGTATTGTGAAAATAATTAGACGGTTGCACAAGGTCAATAACATGGGCTATTTTCAGGTGCTAAAATGATAGTTTTTTATTGACAACTTTTTCTTTTATTTTTTATTTAACTGTTAATGAAATTTTGTCAAGTAGATATCTGTATAAACCCTATTATTGACCATATTTTCGTAACAAATATGTTTTTAAAACTTAAAAGTAGAAATAGTTATGAATTCATGAACAAAATTATTTTATAAAAATAATGTATGATTGAAAATAAATTTAAAGAAAATATGAGTTTAAAAAATTTATACCAAAATGGGTTATTTGTATAGAATTACTGGATTGTATATGCATCAATTTGTAATAAATAAAAAAAGATAATTGTAGTCAAGACTCCAAACATTTCAAATTGTTGCGGCTTTTACTCTAACCTTCCATTTTTAGGAGTATCATTCTCAAACCTTTCAATCTTGTGTGTCGAAAGGACATCGGGAAGATTTTCATCGAGATATCTGTCGGTTGATCAAAATTCAACAATTTAACCATATTTTAATCAATTTAAAAATAACAAAACGATAAATTTACGTTTTTCAAAAAAAAAAAAAAATATCATCCTTTTCACCTTCCTTCATCCCCTACCCACCCACAATCGTTGGCATAAAACCAAATAACGCGCATAGGAGTAATGAGCCATTGTGTAAGAGCTAATCCCCGCCTTATCCATTAAAGGCATCTCGCTTCCTCGATTTTGCAAACAGTATAATCAAATTTATGTCCAATACTTTAACAATCCTTCTACTGCGGCCACCACCAAGTTCCTCCTATGACTTTGAGTCAAAAATCTTCAAACTTCTTCTTTAGTATCCCCTTACCCTTCGACTACCTCTCAAATATAAATTGAGCCTACTTCTCATGAAAAAATTATTATTCACCTGAAGAAGCACTTTAATGAAAATATCTATGATAAGATAATGCATTCAGTTGAAGAATCTTTTATAGTTGATTGTTTTTTATACATAGTTGGTCGAGCTATTTTTTTACTTAAATTAAGGTCCGAACAATTTCAAAAATATGACTCACATTATTTTGAAAGAATGTATTATGGAATAGCAAATTGATGGAGAATGTGCGGTTGAAAATGAGTAGAAAAATGAGAACGAAAATTTTAATACGTACCAAACAGGGACTATACAAATAATTTTGAGTTTCTATTTTATTTAAAAAGTTTTCAAATTGCAAATGATAACTGTTGGAAGTAATGATGTGATAAGATTGAAGCTTTTTAAAAAATGGGTAGGAGTTAATTTTCGAGCAGCAAATAGTTTGAGATTTTGTCATAAAGGTTGCATCTGCCAATGTGAGTTTCCGAAAGTTAAAATTGACAAAATCCTACATTCGATCAACAACAAGAAATGTTGAAGGAATCATCACTCTTGTTTTCAATTATTTATAAGGTCTCATGTATTATATAGAACAGGGACGGAGTCAGGAATATTCAGTGCGGACACAATTTAATCGACGTCGAATTTTGAGTTTTTGGCCATGACCCATGAGTTTAATGATGATAAAAATATAAAATAATATTACGACAATACTACGACCTTTTTTGATCCTCACTTATTCTTTTCAAAATATTATTTCAACCTCACATTCTTCAATAAGATAATATTTCACACAACTAAAAAAAATTTCTTCATTTTTAATCACACATTCTCTATCAATCTACTATTTCAAAAATACATTTTACACAAAAAGGACTTAAATAGTCCTAAGAAAATGACATAATATATAAATTGTATTTATTCATTGCGAGTTTTCATACTTTGATATTGTTGTACAATAACTTCATTATCAATCTTCATAAATATATCGTACAATGACTTCATCGTCAATCTTAAAAAATATATCTTTCTCTAAATAAATAATTGTACCATCATTCATCTATCGATCACCTAATGGATTATGCAATCTATCATTTAGGATGCTCATTGTAAGAAATACTCTCTCCATAGTAACGGTAACTAGCGATAGCAAAAAAACTCGACGGCTTGAACTCGGTCACACCGAGCCGAGGCTCGGGCCGAGCCCCATTTTGGGGTGTCGGCCGGAGCTGGGCCAGCCCGTTTATTATTAAAAAAAAATTAAACAGCTAATTAAATTAGCCACATGCTATTATAATAATAATGAAAAAAAAACCCCCAAAAAATCGAGTTGGCTCGGCCCGTTAAGGTTTGGACCAAAAGTTCGGGCTGAACCCCATTTTTTTTGGCTCGGCTCGGGCCAAAAAAAGCTCGAGCCAAGCCCGATCCATATATTTTTTTTCCGGCTCGGATTCGACTCGACTCGTTAATATAGCTAGCGGTAACAACTCGTAGAATTAACGCCAAAGTCAAAAAAAATTTGGTATCCTTAGTCCAGTATCAATAGGAAGTTGTGTAACATCGAAATCCACTTTATTCGATATCTGCCTATATGAACGTTTTTTACAATCAATTTTCTTCAAAAGAATATCTTCATTTGACATCTAGATCAAAACATTAATGATATTAATAATGATTTCAACTTAACCCCAAATAAAGTTAAACGTAACCATTATATCAAATGATGAATACATTATGTCACATCTGTAAAATTAATGTAAATGGTAAAGCAAGTGGAAAATCAGAAAAGACAAATGTGAAGGCACAAAATCTTGGGATATAACATTCAACCACCTTAATAACAAAATGCATAATAAAAATTGCCAAGAGGATTAGAAGAACCATATAGCTAGGGATGACAATTCGAACTGTGAAAATCGAAAATCGTGGTTAATCGAACCGAATGGGGCGAAAAAAATTGAACCGATGGTGCAATGGGGCGGTTATGGTTTTGATTTTAATGAACCGCTTCATTTAGGGGCGGGTATGGTATTTAGCTATGGTGCACCGAATCGAACCGATTACCCGTTTAAAAAAAAAAATGGACAAATGGACTTTCCATTATTATTTCTCAAAATTAATTGGGCAATTTTTATTTTTTTGGCTTCCCAAAATTATGGCCCAATTAATATTAACTAAAACTTAACCCAATAAACAAGGCCCAGCCTACTGCCCAAGTGGCTAATTCAATGTCAAATTGTCCTACCGTCTGTATTATTAATTAAAATTT
>CAIGRL010166698.1:0-12016 GCA_903798325.1 Fraxinus xanthoxyloides | reverse complement strand
AAATATGTTCACCCACCATTATGTGACGAAAAATATTTTAACATTTACATACTAAATATATGTTAGCTCAAATTTTAAACATAAAACATATTATGATGCAATTGTTGTTACATACTTCAAAAGGTGCAAATGAACCAATCACATATTTAAAATCACCAAACTTTAAACCATAACAACAAATTAGAAATTGATTTATAAATTATGCACATATCCATTATGTAAACACATATTCACATGCAAGCAATTTTAGAGGATACAACTTATGGTAAAAGACTAATCATGTCCATTAACTTCAATAAGTACATAGTATATCATGAAAACATNAAAAATATTTTAACATTTACATACTAAATATATGTTAGCTCAAATTTTAAACATAAAACATATTATGATGCAATTGTTGTTACATACTTCAAAAGGTGCAAATGAACCAATCACATATTTAAAATCACCAAACTTTAAACCATAACAACAAATTAGAAATTGATTTATAAATTATGCACATATCCATTATGTAAACACATATTCACATGCAAGCAATTTTAGAGGATACAACTTATGGTAAAAGACTAATCATGTCCATTAACTTCAATAAGTACATAGTATATCATGAAAACATACATACTTATGCCATTTCATAGATGTAAATAGATAACTGCATACCAAAACAAATAAATTTATGCAACACAATTCCAAAAGGATCACACTATTTCAGAAATAAATAAATTATCTTCAATAGGAAACTGTACATCTTTCGGCATGCATATTCAACTAAAATAGATTATATAATTACATAAATTTTTGGCTTTAATTGTTAATGCATGAATTCAAGGTCACAGTTGTATAATATCAACTATTCAAAGTATTGACTCTCGGTAACTTTGAAATATAAAACACATACAAAATCCATCTTAAGATTGTTGAGGATATTACACCGATAATGTGCATATTATATTCATATCAATATGGACCGTTATGTACTCATGAAATCGAAACATAATTCGACTTATCAAAATAGTTGAGAAGACAATTTAATGATCTACCGAATCCGAATACATGAATATGGACTGGTCACTTTTCATTTTTTAATGAAAGCATGTCTTTGAACCTTGCAGTATAAATATATAAACAAGGTTAGTCAATTTCTGAAATCAAACATAAATAAAATCAAAAAAAGAAAGATAAGAAAATAAGATATACTAGTGATGCGATTGACCGAGGTAAGTATTGAGCACTTTGTCCTTAAAATGGATTTACCCCACATCGGTGCTAATGACTTTTCGGAAACCATCTCCCAAAATACAACAACTATATCAAGCCATAGGAGCACTCCAAATGGCTTAAGTCAACGAACTCGAACGGAATTCATAGAAAGAAGAAAATGGTTTAAAACGAATTTGGAAGTGATTTGTAAGAGTTTTGTAGCAATGCTCAATACAAATATGGTATGGGATGCAAAATGGACTTTCAAGGGGTCCTATATATAGAGGATGAGGGGTTGTGAAGGAAATGTCGTGCACCAAACTTAGCAATTCTTGCCAAATGTTGCATCATTCACTGTCGCTAGCCTATCGTCATCGCCTCGCTAGAGCGAAAATAACAGAGACTTTTCTCTAGTCTGTCACTGGCCTATTGCTCGAGCTGTAATCCAATCATAAGCTAGCAACAGCATTAGACAGCTTCCTCTATTATCTTCCCAAATTTGGACTGCAACTTCTCATTTATCCGAAATTAGTTTTAAGATTCCAAATATACCATGACGATCTACTCGACGAGTAAAATACATTGGTCTATTTACATTCGTAACTTGATCATCGGATCAAGTACGGATATTTTCCTGAAGTTGTCATGAAAGTCATTTTCCCAAGTTTTTTGGTTTTGACACTTAATCAAATTTTCAATCTTCTAAACAAATTTCCAACAAAAGCAAACACCAGAAAACCTCGGCTAACATCCTATGCTGGAAAGGCCCAAGAATTGCCAATGGTGGACATAAAAACGTTAGCAAATGTTGATGATGACAATATTGTAACTGCTGGAAACCCCATGTGTGAATTCGCTAGACGTCGTTAGATAGATCTAGATTATAAGTTAGTTCGACCTTACAGGAGATATTACGCTAATTAGAACAAGGAGTCACTTTTAATTAGTTTCTAGATTGTTAAGCATACAATCCAATTTTTTTACGTCGAATTACCGCAGTTGTAATATTTGGAAAGCAATAAATAACACAAAGTTTGATGATGGAGAAACCCAATTGGGTAAAAACTCCAGAACCAAACTAGTTACATCCACTTTAAACAATTTGGGTTACTGTTCAGTTCCAACCTAGTTCCACTAACTATTGTAAACCTTGCAACTCCAAGATCTGATGCTAACTCCAACTTTGCGATCTGTTACCGTAGATACTGTCTAGTCAACATCACTAGACCTCCAGATCTACCTTATGTAGCTTCCAAGATTTGTTGTACTTATATAATCACAATCTTCTACCAAGATACGCTCTTAGTCTTACAATTTTTTACACACGTCTCTTCCAATTGGATACCTAAGAATCACGTATTCTTGTTCTTCTTCCTATACTTGAATCCCTTCCTCAAATTGTTAAAGAAGACAGATGTTTTGAATTAGAACATCTGATATTTTCTAAAACCAGGTTTTCGGATCACAAGAATATTATGTTTGTTTTCACTGAAAAATTATGCTCTTGGATCTCTCAGAATATGATGTGGATGTGTTATGTCATGAAAGCGCAATAAAACAACCTGTTGAAATTCGTCCCAAACATCTGTATCAATAGTTGCGAACGTTTAAGTGTTATGGATAATGTAAAACTCTTCAAAATCACAAATTAGATCTGACCGCATAAATACGTCGCTCGAGCGACAACAAAGCGAAATGTGGACGACTCTTCTGTTTTTTGCACTTGAGCATGAGTCAGGCGAGTAGCTAACGAAAATCCGACACCGAGTTTTCCTTATTTTTAACCTATAATTCTAACCTAACTCATCTATATTAAATTGCATTCAAGTCCCCGACTTTTTACAAGTGTTCAATTAAGAAATTTTTGTTCACAAACATGTCAATTACAACATTAAACCTAACACCATGTTCTACAGCTACATTCTTTACAGCAAGAGCCATGAAAACTTAAGTCCAGTCTGCAGTGCCATCCCGTCCCATCGTCGCCACCCCATTACATGGTTTACTTGTATATATATTGACTCGACTATTCCACTTTTGTTCAAAACATCAGTAGTTCCAAGAGAAAACAGCACATTTGACATAGAATCATGAAAGAGAACTATAGTCTGCATGGAAAAACAAATAAAGACCATGAAGAAATTTTTACTGGGGAAAATAATTGTGGGATACATAAGAATTAATACGAAAAAAAATGATTACATCAGTTGGCTGCATTTAAAAATCTGTGCAATGGCAGCAATACATTGTTTAAATACAACAGGAGGTTTAGGACTTAAAGTACAAACTCAGCAAAACATCGTCCAACCCTCCGCCACGACTGAAGAAATTACAATGGAATCGACAATAGAATCTTGAAAACCAGACCTAAAGTAAGCAAGACTGAAAAACTAGATAAATTGTTCATCAAGGCATGAGCACCAGACGTACCAGAGGCACTTCTGGCTGGTCCATTCGCAGGTGGAAATCCTATACCTGCACCAGAGGAAGGCACCACGGAAGATTTTGGCTTCACTGTTGGAAAACCACCAGACTCGGAAGGTGAAGGGGCTGGTGAAAATAATGAATCTGGAACTACTGTAGGTGGAGCAATAAGTTGAGGAAATTGCTGTGATCCTGTACCACAATCCCCAAAAAAATAAAAATAAACAATGGTAGCAAGTGACACCCATATAACAAGCAGCATTATGATAAAATTCAGCATCTTCTAATGGCAGAGTGCATGTAAGGGATTAAGCCTTGATTCCTTCTTACGATAACTAAACAGGGTGACAAAAGGAAAATAACAGATTGAACATCGAGTTTTGTAGTAGTTGACTCTTAATGTGAAAACAATGTACACTTGCAACTGCAGGTTTCCACTACAATGGAGAAGAAAGCTACAGGATTTTTCCTAGGGCATCCACACACGCAAAAGCAGACCCCATAAAATCCTTCATATAATAGGAATATTAGGGTCACTATATACATGCTAGGAATACCCAATTAAGTCGATTCACAGTCAAGAAGATAAGTCTACACTATGATTAGGCTCCGCACAATCCAAAAATACCTAAGAAGTTTACAACTACATTGTTTTCCATATATTAAATGACAACAAAAATCTTCATTATGACAAAATAAAGAGATGAAATAGTCAAAAGAACAACACTTGAATGACATTTACCTGGGCATCTAGGTTGAAGAGACGAGGACAACCTGCAAGAAAGCAAAGAAGAATTAAAGGACAAAGCTTCCATGTTACTAGGTCATTTTACCACAGGAATAACCATTCTCACAAACAGAAATTTAACCACTGTATAAAACATAGGATGAGGATGAAGAATCAATTTTGAAGTATACCAGGTGGTGATGCTTCCATTGACAAAGCCACCATAACTGCAAGAAGTCACATTGCATCCAGCACTGAACTGTAGTGTTGTAAAATTTCCTAGCATGAGATTACTACTTCGGCACTGCATGCTTGAGCAAGAAACTGCCAATGAAGCTGGAGTGCAGTATAAACTGCAATAATTCAAGAAATAAGTTAAATAATTTCCTCACGTAGAGATGAGATTACCTTAAATACAGGGAAAACTGAGGACTTAAAGTATGTATATTAGAAGTTTCTCACTCACTTGCGGCTCCCTGGCCCGCAACTACACTGCACACAGTGACTTGCAGTTATAGCATAACTCCCATTTGGTACAAACAAGCCGTAATCCGAAGCATACTTTGGAAAATTAGATGCACAGGCTGCAAAATGCATTACATGGAGAGTCATTTATAAATTTGGCCTCATTTAGCTTGCTTATGTTCTTCTATTCTTTTAACTATTTGATTTATTGAACACATAATTATGGGAAAAAAAAAAACTTTAAAAGAAATTTAACCAGTTTGCTAACCTGCCATCTACGTTGAACAAAGTATTCACTGTATCATAAGCCCCAACTTTTATCAGACATCCACTTAGAGATTACAGAACATGAGCAACTATGTTGTATGAAAAGAATGAGCAAAATCTTTACCAAACATTTTAATGGTGCACTGACCCTAACTGAGTCTCAAATTGGTTAGTTGAAGCATAGTTTGTGACTTCGTGGGTTGATAAACAATTTGGGCCTCCTAATTACAAGCCAGTTTAAATGGTGAATTCCGTCCAAAGTTCTTGTAACTGAGAGACCCTCAAGGTTATGGCCCTTGCTGCTGAAGGGACGATCTCGGGAGGGCTACTCCACGTAGAAGGTTGGTTTTGTGATGTTGCGAAGGTAAGAATATGGGTCCCTATGAACATTAAAAGAGCATGGTGGATTGTAACAACTTTTTTGATTCCCATGCCACTAAGTAAAATCTTGTTTTGTGGGCTTACAATGGCAACCTCCCCTCTTACAAGCCAGTTATGAGGGTGAGTTCTATCAATATGTTTGTAACACATGGACACGCACTGGGTCATTTTCAGTTTCCTAAAATGAATAATTCCAAAACCATAGAAAATGCCTCAAAAAGTGAATTGTGGAAGAGGAAAAATTGAAATGTAAATTTCTTTTCCAAAATAAAAAAACGAGTGATTAACTTTAAGAAGACAAGTACAAATGGGGAACAGATAATTGATGGAAGTAGAGGAAAATTGCATAAAACAAAAATGTTACATGGATACTCATAAAAAGCAATTCATAACAATAACAATGACCTAATGAATTCAAAATAGGATCTCCAGAAGTTACTGACATTAAACAAAAGGTATGGAGAAAACAGACGTGACCGTTGAGATTACAATTTTGAAACCCCATTATTCGACAAAAGGATCTATTTTGTAGCCATGTACACACAATTTTGATATTCTTCTTAATTTCTTGGTACTCTACATATTTGAACTCTTCAACAACTCGGAAAGGCTTGCAATTTATCTCTCGGCGACCATAAATATAGCAGACGTGTAGAAGAACTTGTTAAGATTATTGTTGGGTTTTATTAATCACAAAGTGCTGTTGAATTGTAACAAATATGTTGTTGCTTTTAATTTTATTTCAATATGTACACAAATGGCCGATTTTCTCAGATACCAACTGCAATTGAAGTTGTTCTAGATCCTTAAAGCATTCAACTCCAATATCATTTGAAAATCTTTCAAAAGCAAAATATACAACGACAATTGAAACAAACAAACAGTACATACCAAACTAGGAATAGAATGAGTACCAGATAAAGGAATCGCAAGAATGTCACCCTCCTTAATGGCAGGGCTCCCCAACTGATTCACATTCATAAGATCAGTCAAAGTTGTAGCATATCGAGCTGCAATCCCCGACAATGTATCCACAGGTTTCACCACATAGGACATATAAATCGCAGGCAAATTGTTATCACTGTTGTTGAAACAAGTACAGGGGAGTGGAATATTAAGCTTAGTCCCTACATTAAGCACAGAAGGGTCTGAGATACCCACATCGGGGTTGGCCTCATTGATCTGGACGGCCGAGATAAGTCTGCCATAGACGGAGGTGGCAATGGAGGCAAGGGTGTCTGAAGGGCGGGTCTTGTAACTGGTGGTGGAGGATTTACGAATCCCATCAACACAAGAACAGAGGATGGGGATTTTGAGGAAGAGTTGAGATGGGAGTATGCGGTTTTCAACATCCGGGTACGAGATGTCAATGGAATTTGAAAGAAGGAGCGAAATGGGGTCGACGGAGAAAAGTGAAGCGACCTCGGAGACTTTAAGGTCGGTATAAAGAGTGTAGCCCACCAGGGCACTGCAGTTGTTGGAGTTGGAACATGGCTCTATTGTGGACTTTGAGGTCGTCAGTGAGAAGAAAGTAGTTAAGCAGTAAAAGAGGAAAATGGGAATGGTAAATGGGTTTCTGTTAGCCATTTTGAACATCAAGGGTTTATCTCAGTTCAGGCGAGTTATGGGAGGTTTTTTTTTTTTCATTTTTTGGCTTATAAGAAAGATTTCTCTGCAGGGAAAAAAAAATGAAAATGTTGTATTTTTCTATTTTTGAGGTTATTTTTACGTTTTAGAGTTTAGTTTTTTACTGGTTCGGAGCTGAATCCGGCAGCACTGTGAGAGAAAGTGTGTGTGAGAGAGAAGTATTTGAAACCAAATAGTGAAGGTGCATGAGAGAAAAAAGGAGAGTGCTGTCTTCCGACAGTGACCAACTTTCGTGAACATTGGGACAAGCATACTTTGGGAAATCCGAAAACCGTATGACCCCTTTCCACGGTTTCTAATTCTTCAAATTTAGGGAAATTGGCAGATTTAGTCCCTAACCTATAGGGATATGCGCAAACTGGTCCTTAATCTTCAAGGGTCTGTTTGGTACAGTTTAAAATCCAATTAAAATTGAAAATATAGCCATTATAGGGTATCACCCATCTAATAAAAGTCAACAATAACGACTACTTTTTCACCAATAAAAGTTAATTAATTTAGAGTGTGTTTGATAGATATTATTTTGGAAGAATGAATTTTGGAATAGTAGATTGATGGAGAATGTGTGGTTGATAAAGAAAGAAAAGTTATTGATGTGATGTAAAATATTATTTTATTGAAGAATATGTGGTTAAAAATGAGTAGAAAAATGAGAATGAGATTTTTAATGGAAATCAAATCGGAGTTTAAAGTGATTGTTTTAACAAAGGAGCAATTCCCGCGCCGCGCGGGAAATACAAACAAGCTATAACCTGTTACCGATTCCGCAGGTCATCTTTTCCTCCCACAAAACACTAGTTAAAATTACTCTTTTCCCCAACAAAAACAATTTTTACCTTTTACTCCCCGTCCCCCTACCCATATAAAGAATTCACTGCGCGGCAAAACCCCTNGTGGTTGAAAATGAAGGAAAAGTTATTGATGTGGTGTAAAATATTATTTTATTGAAGGATGTGTGGTTGAAAATGAGTAGAAAAATGAGAATGAGATTTTTAATGGAAATCAAATCGGAGTTTAAAGTGATTGTTTTAACAAAGGAGCAATTCCCGCGCCGCGCGGGAAATACAAACAAGCTATAACCTGTTACCGATTCCGCAGGTCATCTTTTCCCCCCACAAAACACTAGTTAAAATTACTCTTTTCCCCAACAAAAACAATTTTTACCTTTTACTCCCGTCCCCCTACCCATATAAAGAATTCACTGCGCGGCAAAACCCCTCTACTCCTCCACCATCAGAGCCCAATTCAGCTATGGAGGGTAAGCGCGTAAGGCGGCGATTGGTTCAATCGACTCTGTTCCCACACAGAGATGGATCAGTCCAGGAAGCTGAAAATTGCGATGGCGATGAATTTGAGGAAGGTAATGATTGTAAAGACGAGGAGGAAGAGGAGTGGCGTATAAATGGCAAAAAGAGGAAGGGAAAGAACAATTCAAAGGCAAAATCGAAAACGACGCTGTTGCAGTCTCGAGCTTCTTCTAAAAAGGTATACGTTGTACATCTTGCTGCAAGGATTGTACGTGGAGTTGAAGATTTTTTATTTTTATTTTTTTGGTTGATTGTGTTGCAGATTCACGATTAAGATTTTTCTTTGGACTGTATTTTTTGAGCTGTTTCACCATTGAAAATTGATCACTTCTCAAAGTGCACCGAAATTGTAGATATCACTAGTTTTTAAGATGATTGGATTTGGATGTAGGTAGATTTTATAATTCCAGGTTTATTTACAGGTACATAGTTAAGAAGACTTGTTAAGTTTGTTAGATAGAAGTTCTTATTTTTATATGTACTTTGCTAAACATATGTTGTGGGCTAAGGGGGAAATGGTGACAAGCACACATTTTTCTGCATGTAATTTCATAGGAAATGATGACAAGCACACATTCCATGCCGTGATGACCAATCTGATAATTTACATAAAACCAAAATAGTTGCGCTTGTGAATTCCACCTCGTTTTCATTTTTCTGCATGTAATTTCAGGCTACAGAAAATGGTAAAGAAACTTCAGGCAAGCCAGTGGGAGATGGAAATTTCCCAGCTATAGTTAGTAAGTAATTGACTTGCCACAAATTTCCGCCTTCTGCCTTACCCCAGCAAAAGTGAAGCAAAGGAAGAATGTTTTTATGCTGCTTGAGTTGACACCTCGAATTCTCGAAAATTTAAATTGAAACAATAAAGAGTACATTTCAACTCTTAAATGATTCAATTCTTTGGATTTTTGACAGAGTCTGATTTCTTTCTAAAGGCCTCGGAAAGATCACAGCAGAAGAGGCAGCAAAAAGAGCCAATCCTCATTGAATCCCCCGACGATAACGAGGAGACCGGCTCGCCTCCAAACTCTGCTGCCAGTATATTCTTTATCTTATCTTATTTATCGAACAAGTTCCTGCAATAGATCATAAGCATACAACAATGCCTGATGATTTAAACGACAAAAAATGTTAGATTACACAGTAGAGCTTGCAACTACAACTATTCTTTTTTCCTTTTCTTTACCCAAAGCTTCAAGAAGTCAGAGGGGTCAATCAATTTAAGTCAATCTTTGAGTGTGGAGCATGGAAGTATATGGAAGAGAGAAATTGATGATGGGCGTTAGTTAACTAGAACCAAAATTATAGATGGGCAAACAGGAGAAGAAGAGAAGAGAAGAGAAGAGAAAGGAGGGGACAAATGGTAGAAAGGGGAGAAAATAGAGAGGAATTTGAAGGAGGAAGTATTTATTTATTTATTTAACAATCAAGTCTAATGAATAGAAGCGTAACCCTCTTTATAAAAGGTTTAAATAAAATTAATCTAATAAGAAAATTAAAACTAGTTTAAGTCCATGTTTGGTAGGGATTAAAATCTAGATTCTAATTTAAGTCAAAGTTTAACCTCATATTTTATGTGATCTACAACTTTACAATCACACACTTTATCAAAATCTAATTTAATTCCCACCAAACAAGAGCTAAGTCAAAGGTGAAATAAACCATCTAAAGTTGGCAAGTCTTCAACTTTATATCTAATACTCTCTCATCATTTGTCCTCGGGTGAGCAAACCCGAATATGCTAGATAGACTGCAACTTCTTATTGACGGGGATGATCTTCATGACCAAGTATTGAAGTTGAATGCCAAAAAGAAATAATTTGTGCAGCTCCTCCACAATAACAAATTTTGCAACTTCTCTGTTTGCATATTTTTCTATTGGTACTAGACCATTGCTTACTAATTAATCTCCATACTGTTTCAGCTCAACATTTGTTAAACACGTTCATAGTTTTCATGTGAGAATAAATGAATTATTTTAAATAATGCAAACTATGAGCTTGTTTGTCATGTGTAGTGTAGTCACCTATACTTTAATCGGGATTACTGTGTTTCATTTCATGTTTCCTTGACATGGTATCCCAAACATATTATGAAAAGTTTATTGATCAACCAATTGACATTATTTCGTTTGACTGACTATTGGTATCCCAAACATGTTATGAAAAGTTTATTGATCAATCAATTGACATTATTTTGTTTGACTGACTATTGCACTTACAGTTCCGTTTCTGATATAATATAATTGTTTCCTTATTGGGGGATATTCAAGCCACCTATATTGCAATCATTTATTTCTGCAAGCCTGTCAACCATGCTAGTCTTTATGCTCCTCATTACGTGGATTTAGTTTATATTTTTATGAATGGGTTGTACAATTTTTATTTCTGGAGTTCATTATCAATACTAGGTCATGAAGAAGGATTGCCTCCTTTGACCCTGAAGTTGCAATATATTTCGTCGAATTCTAGTTCTCTTAGTTGGGATAAATGACGAGGAATGAAGATATTTGTAGTAGATTAAGAATAAAGGTATTTTGTGTTAGGTTTTATTTCCTTAGTTTCCTACATAAATTAGATTTGTTTGAATTCCTACTTAAATTATGTTAATTTAAACTCTATAAAATACGATCTATCCACAGTAACACCCGCACCATTATCATTGAATACAATCAAAGAGTTCCCTCCCTTTCTTCTCCCTCTCTCTATTTCTCTATACCATAGTTATAACACCTGATCCGACCGTTTACCCGGATAAATCATCGAGACAATGGTTTAATAAGTATGTCAGTGGTTCAATCATTGGGTCATTGCTAGGCCGAATATTGGTTAGAAAATACTTTTTACGAAAAATAGGCATTTTTCTAAAAATATGTATATATAATATTTCTTACACATTTATTACAAAGCTCTTGTAATTGCCATAGTGGTCAATATACTCATATTCCATCCAAGAACCACAGGTTTGAATCTCTCCATATGCAAATTTGATGTTAAATTTTTCCATGGACCAATTTGGTAACAACCGCTTCAGTTTAAATCGGTTCCTTTCAAACCGTGCGGTTTTGGCAATTATGGGCCAGCTCGAGCGGTTCTTAACTAGGCCTTTGGTAATGAACCAATTATTTCCAACTGGACCGGATCACTTTCGGTTCGCCGGTTTTTGGGCTGGACCGGCCGGTCCAGTCCGGTTTTGATAACCATGCTCTATACTCTCCCCTAATTCTGTTTCTATGTTACATTTAGCGTTGGAAAGGCTTTGAAATTATCTCCTGGTATGAATATTTTTATTTTTAATGGATAGACAGGAAAATTGTGGCTGATGTAGCCCCCCCAATTTTCACAGAAATAGTACTAAGGAGGAAAAGTCATTCATGAGTTGAATCTTGAATGTACAAGAAAAATGGAATAATAGCTAAAGTGGTGATTTAGTACAAATTATGGAAGAAAATCTTATTAAGTCCCCGTTTGGTACACATTTAAATTTTCATTCTTCTATTCATTTTCTAGCACAGATTTTTCAATAAAATAATATTGTTCATCACATCTATAACTTTTCTTTCTTTTTCAACCACATATTCTCTATCAATCTA
>CAIGRL010166688.1:0-17010 GCA_903798325.1 Fraxinus xanthoxyloides | reverse complement strand
AATTCGGAGACACCGTGTGTGTCTTCGCACAATTCGGAGACACCGTGTGTGCGATGTCTCCTAATTATGCGGAGACACACCCTCAGTGGCTCTGCACAATTCGGAGACACCGTGTGCGTATCTTCGAATTATTCGGAGACATTGTATACGTGTCTCCGAATTATTCGGAGACACCATGTGCGCGGTGTCACCGAATTATTCGGAGACATCGTGTGCATGTCTCCGAATAATTCGGAGACGCCATGTGCGTACACAGAGACACCGTCTACTGTCTTCGAATAACTCGGAGAATCGTGTACACGGTGTCTCCGAATTATTCGGAGACACCTTGTACTGTCTCCGAATAATATGGAGACACCATGTACATGGTGTATATTTCAGGTCCATATTGTTAACTTGGTTGTTCTATAGATAGCATGGTTTGAAGTTAGTTTTTGGATGATTACACCCACATATTAATGTGTCATAGGATGTTTTGGGTGTCAACACAATATTATATTCGGTAATACAAAATAAACTTGGCAAACCTTGTTCCAAATTCATTAATATGGAAATAATATATTATAAACATTTTCTCGCCTCTGTCATTATATAGTTTTATTTCTTTATAAATGTTTTGAAATATTTATCCAATTACGCTAACATAAAATGCTAATATCACCTTCAAAATAACACAACCCGTGCATTGTACGGGGTAAAACTAGTCTTATAAAAAGAAGTCCATCTAGTGCTATTGACTTTTAGGTCCCTGAAAAACTTTGGTCAAGAAAGACACTAGATTATGGTAGACTTGAAGTCTTTAGTTGTTCCGCTCATTCTCGTCAAAGTAAAGGTAAATTTGAACATAGGTCCTTAAAATATGTTTTTCTTGGCTATGGAGAAGAAGATAAAGGCTATAGACTCTAGGTCAAAAGCCAAAGTGGCTTTAAGGTAATTGTTAGCAGAAATATGCCCTGGAACAACTCATTAGAGTTGAAATCTGGTGAACATGCACTTGTTAAGGAGACTATTTTGGAAAATCAAATTGAAACTGCTGCTAATCAAAATCATTTGATTGAGATGGAGGCTACTAAATTTGAAATAAATCATGATCAAAGTGAATCAAAAAATGAAACTGGATCCATTAACACATGTCTTGCTGATTATCAACTTACAAGAGATAAAGAAAAAAAGGAACATAATACTTCAACCAAATTTAGTAATAATGAATTTATAACTATATTATTTGTATTAGACTTCGTAAATTCCAAGCCTACTACTTTTGAGGAAGTTGTTAACTGCACACACTCTTTAAGTTCTAGAAAGAAGCCATGAATGAAGAAATAGATTCTTTAATTAAAAATAAAACCTGGCTTTTAGTTAACATGCCTAAAGATAAAAAAAATAGTGGACTGTAAGTGAATTTTCAAAATCAAACAAGGAGATTCTGATACAGAAAATAAAATATATAAAGCAAAATTAGTGGCCAAAGGCTTCTCAAAGAGAAGGATTGAACTATAGTGAAATATTTTCACCAGTTTCAAAGTATACTTTTATCAGAATTTTGTTAACCTTAACTACTCGCTTAGACTGGCAACTGGATCAACTTGATGTCAAAACAACATTTCTTAATGGTGATCTTGATGAGGTTATATGTACGAATCAGCCAATGGGTTATAAAGTAAAATAAAAAAATGACAATATTTGCTTACTGAAAAAGTCTCTTCATGAGTTAAAACAAGCCCCTAGGTAGTGGTATATAAAATTTAACTATTATGTACAGACATTGGAATTTGTTAAACGCAATTATGATTCTTGTTTCTTCTATAACGGGTCAAATGGATCTGAATCCATTTACTTCTTATTATATTTTGATGACATGTTACTTGCTTGCCATGATAGATTTGAAATTTATTTTGTTAAATCAAAACTAAAATCTAAATTTGAAATAAAAGATTTAGGTCAAGCTAAAAGGTTTCTTGGAATGGAAATAGAAAGAGATAAAAATAATTGCATCTTATTTTTGAAACAACGCTCTTATGCGAAGAAAATACTTGAGAAATTTTTTATGTTGATTGTAAACTTGTTTTCTTGCCTATTGTTAATCACTTAAATCTGTCTATTGATCAGTCACCTAAAACTGATGATGAATTGAGAAGAATGGAAAATGTCTCTTATGCCATTGTTGTATGGTCTATTATGTATTTTATGGTGTGCACCAAATATGACTTTGCTCATGGTATTAGTATTTTAAGTAGGTATAAGGCAAATCCAAGTGAAAAACACTGGTTAGCTATAAAATGTATGTTAAAATACTGAAAATGTTCTTCTAATTTTGGTTTAATGTTTAAAAAAAATGAATGAATAATTCTTCAAGGAAAACATTGATTTTGATTTTGTCGGTAATTTAGATAAAAGAAGATCCACATCCTCTTATATCTTTACTTTATGTGATGGATGTTTTAGTTGGAAATCTCAGTTAAAAAAAAATTAGTTGCTGATAAGAGCGTTTTTACACACTTATTTCACTGTCAAAATATGGAAAATTATTGATTAATATGTTGGAATATGGTTTAATTCTATGCAATTTATGTTTTGCAGGGCAACATGATGAATGTAGCGGAATTGAGAAGAAACAAGGAAATGGACCAAAATGAAAGTTTAGGGACTAAATCACAAATACTCAATAGTTTATTCGGACCACAAGAACATACTTTGAAGATTGTTAGGAGACAACTGGATGTAATTGGAACTCAAAAGGGAATGAAATATAATCAAAATATTATCAAAATCATTCCAATTCGCACAAGATATGTTCCAAATTTTTAGCCGAAAATTTAAATCCATTTTTGGCATAGTATGGAAGAAATCTATATCTACCAAAGTTGTATCCCTTTGAATTATCTTTTCAACTCACCTGGAATCTAATAAATTGGATATCAGGAGAAAACGTTATGACTGAAATACTAATTGTTGTGTAGAGACAAAAATCCGCGCCCTAAGACAACTTTCCTTATTCAATTGGAACTCTTTTGGAAACTAATTTGGTCGTGATTTTCATCCAATTTTCGACCCCTACAAATACTTAACAGCAAATATGAATTGGGAACGCCTCCATACACTTTTCTCTTCTTTTTGCCCAAGAACTTCATGAAGAACTAAACAATATGGTGAAGCAAGGATGGAACTCATTAGATTTAGTGATTTCACGTCTTTTATTTATATAATTTGTTATTTTTCTTGTTAAACAATTCTAGGTTTAGATTTTCTCTTTATAAATATATTTTGAAATTGATTTAAATCTTATTAGATTTTTCATAGACACTAGTCATGCCTTTTCTATCAAACGATCGAAATACTTGTATAATTTCAATTTCTTTTATTTTATTGGTGTGATTATTTACTGCCTTATGCTTTATGTATATGATTGATTTATAATCTGATTTCAATAAATAATTGTGAAAAATTGTTAGAGAAAATCTAGATTCTAGGGTTACATTTGAATTAAATTGATTTTTAACGATAAATCTTCTTATCAGAGTGCCACGATTAAGGCTTCTAATTGAGTTATAAAAAATGAATAATTGACGTTGAATGATCTGATCCAATTGAGGGAATTCTAACGCCTCACTTTTTTAACTCATTGATTTTAATTTCATTACTTGATCCATTGATATTTAAATTTTATTTCGAAAAACAAATCATTTTCAAACAATTTACAAAAAACCCTAATTTTTTGAACCCTTGAGTATTTTTCCATCTCCCCATGGAATCGACATCCCAAGGTTGTGCTATAATTATCGTGTTATTCTCAGAGAGTCATTAGGTAGTTGAGGAAAACAAAGAGATAAAGAATCATATGTCTAAACTGACGAACGTCTTAGCTGTAGAGGAGCGTGGGAAATTTTCTGCTCAGCCTCAACCAAATCCTAAGGGGCAACACATGGCACAAACCTTAGGATCGGAAGAAAACAATCTTAAGGAAGTGAGTGTCATAACCACTAGATCAGGGAAAGTCATAGAACCAGTCCCCAAGCTTAGGGAAACTGAAAGGAGTCTAGTGAGAGTAGTCCTAGTGAGGAAGTGATAGAAAGCTCGGTTAGAATACTTTTCCCTCAATCTCTTAGGCCTACACAAAAGTCTGGTGGTCAACATAGTGAACTTCTAGATCTCCTCAAGCAAGTAAAAATCAATTTGCTTATCTTGCATGTGATTGTTCAGGTTCCTACATATGCTAAAAGAACTTGTGCACTGTGAAGAGAAAACACTATGTCAAGAATTTTTTTTTATTGAGCAAGTTAGTGCAGTGGTCGAGTAAAAGATCCCACCAAAGTATAAGGACCCTAGTTGTCCTATTATGTCTTGTGTTATTGGGAACCGTGAGTTTACACAAGCTGTTCTTGATTTAGGAGCAAGTGTAAATCTTATGTCATATGCAATTTACTTGTTATTAGGCTTATGTGAGATAAAATTGACATTTGTGGTCTTACAATTAGCTGATAGGTCCACCATTAGGCTTAGGGGGATAGCTGAGGATGTATTGGTTCGAATTGACAAATTTTACTATCATGTGGACTTCTTGATTTTGGATGTAAAGGTTGATGTAAATGTTAATTTCAAAATCTATATTATTCTTGGTAGACATTTTCTTGCTACAGCTAACGCTCTTATAAACTACAAGAATAGTTTAATGAAACTTTCTTTTGGGAACATGACTTTAGAAGTCAATATTATCCCCATAGCAAGGCAACCATGGGAAGATGATTAGTGTCATCAAACATTCATAATTGTTGCACTCACTCAGGAGTAAATACCTGCAAACACCGACTTCAACCCTCTGAACTCATTTCTCTTAAATTTTGAAATCCTAGCTGGTTTGATGATGAGGAGTATACTAACATTTGTGCTGTGTTTGCAACATTGCAGGATTATAGAGCATCACCAGGCAACCCAAGTTTGAAGAGTTGCCAGCAAGGACTAGAGGATAAAAGCCATCAAGCATTGGGAGTCCTAAACTAGAACTGAAACCTCTGCCTCCAGGACTAAAACATGAATTTCTCGAACCAGGTGATACCTTCCCTGTAATTATTTCTTTTGAATTGAATGCATGGCAATGTAAGCAACTGTTGAATATTCTGAATGAGCATCGATCTACATTAGGTTGGACTATATCTGACATTAAATGTATTAGCCATTTAATTTGCTCACATAGGATTCATCTAGGAGAAGTAACTAGTCCTAAGAGAGACCCACAATGTAGGCTAAACCCCACAATGAAAGATGTAGTGTAAAATGAGGTGCTTAAATATTAGATGCATGTATTATTTATTTATATTATCTCGAATAGTAAATGGGTTAGTCCTACACAGGATTCCTAAAAAGTCAGGAGTCACGATAGTGAAAATGAATTAGAAGAAATGGTTCCTACAAAAACAATGACGGGTTGGTGCATGTGCACAGATTATAGGAAAATAAATGTTAGTCACCCATAAGGATCATTTTCCTCTCCCCTTTCTAGACCGATTCTTGGAACATGTGGCTGGCCATCCTTTTTATTGTTTTCTTGATGACTACTCTGGTTACTATCAAATTGAGATTCCATTAGAGGTCCATGATAAGACCACATTCACTTGACCTTTGGCACTCATGCCTTTCATAGGATGCCATTTGGACTTCGTAATGCTTCTACCACATTCCAAAAATGCATGACTAGTATATTTAGTGACATAGTAGTAAATTAAATGGAAGTGTTCATGGATGACCTGACTGTGTTTGGAACTTCTTTTGATGCATGTCCGTTAAATTTGAAGAAATCTTTGACACAATGTGAGGAAAAAAGGCTTAGTTTTAAATTGGAAAAAGTGTCATTTCATAGTACCTTTAGGAATTGTCTTGGGGCATGTGATTTCTTCTAGAAGAATAGAGGTCAGCAAGTCTAAAATTGAACTAGTCTCTAAATTTCCCATACCTAAGACACTAAAAGATATTAGATCATTTTTAGGCTATGCAGGTTTCTATAGAAGATTTATATAAAAAAACTTCATCTATCTCTAGATCATTGTGTAACCTTTTAAATAAATATGCCGCTTTTGAGTGGACTCTCGAATGTCAAGATGCATTTAAAACATTGATTGACAAACTCACTTCAACACTCATCATGTAATCGCTTGATTGGACACTACCATTTGAAATCATGTGTGACGCTAGTGACATGCGGTAGGTGCGATTCTTGGGCAACGTAGAGAAGGTAAGCCTTTTGTGATTTACTATGCTAGTAGAACTATTAACAGTGCTCAAATGAACTCTTCCACTATCAAAAAAGTGTTGCTATATTTTTGCACTCAATAAGTTTAGATCTTATTTGATTGGTTCCCCCATTACAATCTTTACAGATCATGTAGCCCTTAAGTACCTTCTTACAAAGAATGATGCTAAGGTACGATTAATACGATAGATCTTACTTTTATAGGAACTTGACATCACAATTAAAGACAAAAAGGGAGTGAAGAATGTGGTGGCCGAACCACCTATCAAGGCTAACTTTTGAGGATAACGCGATCACATTGCCAATCAGAAATGAATTTCCAGATGACAATTTATTTTCTGTTTCTTCTCTACCATGGTTTGCTTACATTGTAAACTGTTTGGCTGTAGGTGAGACTCTTACAGAGTGGAGTGCACAGGACAAGAGGAAGTTCCTGGGTAAAGTACATAATTTTTATTGAGATTATCCATGTTTATTGAGGCATCAACTTGTAGAGCTAATGACAATAAAACAGTTGTTAAATTTTTGAAAGAAAATACTTTGTCTTGGTTCGGCACACCACGTGTTATTAATAGTGATAGATGCACACGCTTTTGCAACCGTTCGTTCGAAGCACTCATGAAAAAGTATGGGGTCATTCATAAAATTTCTGTTGCTTATCACTCCCAGACTAGTGGACACATAAAATTGGCTAATAGGGAAATTAAACAAATCTTGGAGAAAATGGTGAATCCTAATTGTAAAGATTGGTCCTTAAGATTGAACGATGCACTTTGGGCTTATCGTATGGCTTTTAAGACTTCTCTAGACATGTCACCCTATCGCCTTATTTTTGGAAAATCTTGCCATTTACCTATAGAGCTTGAACACCGAGCCTATTGGGTTATTAAACATTTTAATTTCTATCTAGAATATGGTGGTAAGTTTAGAAAATTTCAATGGAATGAGTTGGAAGAATTGAGGAATGACTCTTATGAGAGTTCTAGAATCTACGAACCGAAAATGAAAGTTTTTCATGATAAAAACATTCTTAAGAAGACATTTGAACAAAATAAAAAAGTGTAGTTGTATGATTCTAGACTTCACAAGCACCTAGAAAAACTCCGATCTAGGTAGACTAACCCTTTTGTGGTGAAACAAGTTTTCAATAATGGAGTCATTTAAATTGAGGGCCCTAATGATGCTAGGGTATTTAAAGTGAATGGACAGTGTCTTAAGATTGTTTATGTCCAATAGGTGTCCGCAGTGGAAGAGATTCCTCTTGCAACCCTGTTCACCACCCTTGACGTTCCTCGGGTATACTTTTCACTTTTTGTTTGTATATTAGTTTTTTTTAGGTTTCTTTCAGTTTCTTGTTTCATTTTTTTTTTCAATTGAGTGCTTTTCAGGTTAACCATCGTTTCATATATAGCAATTTTTATTCATTTATTTTTAGTTATTTTTATTTGTTTTTTAGCATTAGATTATAACTTTAATTTTGTGTGCTTGTGTGTGTTTGATAACTATGCCGACTATGAAATGATTATTGGAATACGTATCAAATGTGAATGATGAAAACAGTGTAGTATTAAATTAGTCAAAAACCTGTTTATGTGAAACTTGACATTTTCTATACACATTATTCATGTTTGACATATTGAGTTAGTGATGTGGTTCAATATTTATAAAATAGTTGAACATAGCAAGATAAATTGAATAACCTCTATATTATTGATTCATAATCCAATTATAGGGTAGTTTGGAAATGATTGACCTGCTACAGGGAAACAGTGAGATGAGTAGAGATTTCGTGCATGAAAATTATCTTGTGTGCATTGTCTAAAACTCGATGAGACGAAAATGAGGTGAAAGTTTTAAGTTAGATGCTAGTTTTAGAAACTTAATGTCTAAAAAAAAGGGAGTATTGCACCAATCTTTGAGTGAATAAAAGCATCTTTTTGAGTCTGTCTAACTCGGGCGATTAAGTCTGTAACGATGATTTAAAATCTGGTGCCCTATGGTTATCTAATTTGGGATTCGTCGACCTAAAGCTTGCTACATGGGTTATATACAAAGCAAGTGAGAAGATGTTTTGAAAAAAGATGATAAAACATGAATAATGAAAAGAAAAATACACAAATACATCGAGCCACAGAACAGACATTTGGTTGATAAAACTACACATTTGACTAGAGGCAAGTAATTTAGTTTAATCGTAAGGGTTGAAGCAATCAAAACTATTGGAGAATCTTGACTTGATGAAATGTGAGCTTGTAATAGTGAGATCTATCCAAGCTAAGAGGGGGGTAACGGATAAAATTGAAAAGTTCAACTTAGAATGCACCCTGAGAAAATTGAGTGAAAATCATAAGTTTGGAGAGTATGTATCTCCCGATCGGAGTAAGCATGTATTTGACTGTTATGGGTCATGTGTTGAGCCAATCACAATCTGAATATGTTGACATGAGTTTTCTTACATACACGTCGAGGTAAGCATGTAACGGGTGGAGAATGATTTGCACTATTGTAAGTGTTCATTTGTTTGATTACTGAATTTCAATCCTGAGCCACTATGGGTTGTCAAATCATGTTTTGTGTAGAGTTTAGCTACAATTTTCTTTGAGGAGAAACAATAGTTCAAATGTGGAGGAGTTTGATAAGTGCGTTTTTACACATTTACTTTACTGTCAAAACATGAAAAATTGTTGGTTCATATGTTAGAATATGGCTTAATTATATGCAATTTATGTTTTGTGGGACAACATGATGAATGTAGCGAAATTGGGAAGAAATAAGGAAAAAGTGACCAAAATGAAAGAAAATGTAAGTTTAGGGACTAAATTGTAAATACTCAAAAGTTGATTCGAACCACAAGAAGATATTTTGAAGATTTCTAGAAGACAATTGGATGTAATTGGAACTTCAAAAGGAATGGAATATTATCAAAATTAATTTCTAATTCGTATAAGATGTATTTCAAATTTTTAGCCAAACATTGAGACCCATTTTTGGTTTAATAAATGTTCTAATGGGAAGAAATATACCTCTATAAAAGTTGTAGCCTTTTGAGTTATCTTTTCAAATCACTTTGAATCGCCTAAATAGGATATCAGGAGAGAACGTTGTGACCAAAATATTGACGGTTGTGCAAAGACAAAAAATCTATGCGAAGGTAACTTTCCTTATTAGATTGGAACTCTTTTGAAAACCAATTTAAACGTACTTTTCATCCAATTTTTTGTCCCTACAAATAGTTAATAGCAGAACACATATTGGGAACACCTCCATACATTTTTCTCTCATTTTTTGGCTCAACCATGAAGAACTAAACAATTTGGTGAAGCAAGGGAGGAACTCATTGGATTTTGGGATTTCACGTCTTTTATTTATGAAATTTTTTATTTTTCTTGCTAAAAAATTCAAGGTTTAGATTTTCTCTTCATAAACTTATTTTGAAATTGGTTTAACTCTTATTAGATTTTTCATAGACATTAGTCATGCTTTTTCTATCGAACGATCGAAATACTTGTTGAATTTCAATTTCATTTATTTTATTGGTGTGATAATTTACTACCTTATACTTGATGTATATGGTCGATTTGTAATCTGATTTCAATAAATAATTGTGAGAATATTTAGAGAAAATCTAGATTCTATAGTTATATTTAAATTAAATTGATTTTTAATGATAAATCTTCCAATTAGAGTGCCACGATAAAATTTTCTAATTGAGTTAAAAAAAATGAATAATTGACGTTGAATGATCCGATCCAATTTAGGGAATTCCGACGTTTTAGTGTTTTAACTCATTGATTTTAATTGATCAATTGATACTTAAATTTTATTTCGAAAAACAAACCATTTTCAAACAATTCGCAAAAAACCTAATTTGTTGAACCCTTGAGTATTTTTTTCATCTCCCTGTGAAATCGACACCCAAAGTTGTACAACAATTTCCGCGTTATTCTTTGGGCGTAATCAGTTGCCTTGTCTTCTACTAAAGCTGAATATATGGTTGCATGTGATGTTGTTAAAGAAAGTATTTGGTTAAAGGGGTTATGGAATGAAATTGGTTTTATGAATGATTCTATTAGGATTTATAGTGATATCATAGAAAAATCCAGTATACCATAATAGAACAAACCATGTGGATATAAAGTTTCACTTTGCGTGAAATATGGTTGAGAAAGGTTTCATATATTTAGTTAAAATTCCTACAGAATTTAATCCCTCTGATTTAGAAACCGAACTAATGACTCTTAATAAATTTAGAAACTGCTTGAAAATTCTAAATATCACTTGAAGTAATGATCTAGTGATATTTAGAATATCAAACTTTGTTTGTTGAAAATTGAACTAACTTCAAAATTTTTCCTTTTACATGTACTTAGAGCAAGTGAAGCTAACTGAGGTTTAGATCCATTAGTTGATGCAAAGTAATAGTTCAGCAATGTGGGGATTATTAAATGTAGGGTTGCCTAACTATTAACTTGCTGTTTGGTTCTCTTATTCTCTAATTGGGTTTGAAGTCCATCTTATTACAACGGGTTGTGATTTGCCATCCACTTTGGCTTATTCTTGACCCTGGGTTGTGACTGTTTGATATAAATAGATACATATACTTGGACCCTTTTCGTCTTCGGTGTGGTTGAATAGTTCTTTCTCTTTGTGTGGGTTAGGGTTTCTCTGAAAATCTGTAACTGTGATCTTTGTATTGTAATCTTTGTTCTTTTAGTAAGAATAAGGATTGTTTTGTACCATTTTTGAGTGAATGTTGGTTACTAATTTGTGAAAGAGGTTACTGATTTGTGATAGAGAGACTAGATAGAAGTTCATACATTTCTATATTGTTTCTTGTTTGAGATTAGTGGATCTGGAGTAATATCGCTTGGCAAATGCTCAACAGGTGATTAGGTTTTCTTAGACTCAACATCTAGGCCCTTATAGGACAAAACAATTATGGTGTTCTTGCGTTCTTTAAGTTTTTGTGATTTTTAAGTTTTTTACAATTTTTCAAATGTTCTGGGACCAATACAAAATATTTACCTTTCCAAGAAATAAGCTCCGAGTGATTTTCTAGGTTTTTCAATCACAGCCTATTCAATCAAAGTTACATAAAACATGGGACGATCTTGTTATAGCATTGTTTTTTTTTTCTCTCTTCTCATGTTGTCTTTCTCTCATGGTAATGATTTCTTCAACTGCTTATTTTCGTAGTGGTTGCTCTTTTGTGGGTCTTATCGAGTAAGCCTTAATCCAATTACAAGAGTGGAAAACGAAATCAGAGAATTACACAGAGCACATTCACAGATTTTATTGAGTTAGTGGTTTTATAAGACCTATGTCCAGGTTTCACTATGATGGAGAAATGTCCAAAGAACTGAATAAGCCTCTCTTGTCTAAAAAATAATTGACCTACCCTAAAAATTCTGCAAGAATATTAGATTAATCAACAGTTTTTTCCCAAGAGAGACCGCCTTCTCTCAAGCAAGAATGAGTAAACACTATATTAGGCTATACACAGTTCAACACGTGTATTTTTTTACGCGATGGTCTCCAATTTTCATAGTTGTTTCTATGCAATTGATGGGAACTTTTGTCCTTGTGACCCTGGACATTTCATTGATGTATTGACTTTCTCACTAGTGTAAATTACGAAATTGCTTCACACCCCACCTCCAGATGTTTCCAATAAATGAAAACCTGATTTTTCGGAGTGAATTTTCTTGTTTTTATTTACAGGGAAATTCAAGGGTGGTGATGGAGTTGGATTATGTTGATGCGGGACGCGGGACCAAATTTTAATGATAAATTTGGTTATCTTTTGGATTTTGCTACTTGTACATAAAAAATGTGCATAATGTATTATATAATTTGATATTGAGGAAAAAGATTTGATTGTATTTTAAACTAAAAAATGGTAAAGAATCACATGACATTAGTGGTGGCGACGCTCAGCTCAACTCATCTACCCATGAGCTCGGCACGTCTCAAGCTCGGCTCTTACTCAAGGGTTGAACTCAGCTCGGTCCACAAGCTCGTTAGCTCACGAGCCGAGCCCACACGCTCATTTTTTTTTTTTTACTTTTTCCTTCAGATTTTTTACGAGCCCATGAGCTGTAAGCTTGGCTCGCCGGGCGAACCCCCGGCTTAGTTTGGGCTCATGCTCGTCCCAAAATGAGTTCGAGCCGTCAATGGGCCAACTTTTGACGAACCAAATTAAGCCGACGAGCTACCCAACCATTTTGCCACCCCTACGTGACATTATGTAAATTTTAATGTGCATGTACGTAGTAAGATGCTTATATTTTTACTTCTCCCCCCCTCCCCCCACGCTTAATGTAGGAAAATTTCAGTCTGTCTCATTTAAGCCTTTGGAGGTGCCTTTTCTTTTCATTTTTATTTTTTGTTATCCTCTCTTCCTCTCTCCCCTCTTTTGTTATTTGACTTTCATCTCGAGTCCAATATGAATCTTGATAAATAAAACTATTTGTACAGGTAGAAATTACATAAATCATTACAAATGATGAGGTGGCAATGTTGTATTTACTGGTTTAATTTTATTTCGTGTCCAATATCCAACGAATACTTACGAGCTGGTAATTTGTCAAACAAACTATAAAAGATTTCTGCACATGTAGTATTTTCTCAATCTTGATTATTGGAATTGGCTTTTGCATTTGTAGTTATATTTTGTTTAATATAAATATATAAATAAATAAAAGCATAATTATATTCACACCACAATTTTTATTTTTTGAACCATATTTTAATTGCACTTAAAGTTCCCAATCTTTGCTTATTATAGCAATTATGTCCTTAACTTTTTTATGACATTCTTATCCTCAATTTTTCATTATTTAACACATTTTATATCTAATAACAGTTTTCATCCAAAAAGTAAATTGAAATTGCGTAAAACGATTTACTTTGCATCATATTTTTTTAAACAAATACAAAAGTGCGATCAAATATTTTCCTCACTTCAAAACATGAAGACAAAATTTTTTGACAGAAATCAACATCGAAGACAAAATGAGATAATTAATAGGGAGTTGAGGATAAGAATACGAGAAAAAAGTAAGTGATATAAACTATACGACGAACAAAGATTGAGTAACTTAATTGTAATGAAAATATGGTACAACAAATAAAAATTTAGTATCAATATAGTTACCCATAAATAAATTTATCTAGTTCTAACAATTTAAATTTTAAATGAAGTTGTTCAAAATGGTATTTACAATGGACAAAATGTATAACTAAAGTCTCCCCGGTACATCAGAATATAACGAAAATATAAATTTCGATCTACTCGCAATGTCAATAGTAAATGCAGAAACCTCTCATAATAAATTTTCCATTTTACACTTGTGTTAACTGTAAAACTATACATCATTTTTCTTCTTTTTCATTTTCTTTTTCAAAAAAAGAAAAAAAAAAGAACAAATTGTCATAGTTTGAAAAAAACTAATTTTGTTTATGTGTTTTGGACAAACTTATGCTGTGTTTGATAACAATCATTTTCCATTTTCCTATTTTTTCATCTGTTTGATGCCAAAAATTCTACCTAGAAAACATTTTCCAACCGCCACCCACGCTCCACTTTTTCCAAGAAATTGATGAAAATGTTTTCCTTTGTTTTTGTTTGTTTTTCATTTTCCAGGTTCTACTTCTTAAGAAATTCTAAACTCAATGGTAAAAAAAAAAAAATTATCACTTTAACGGACAATTTCCATGAGAAACAAAGTCAAACGGACACCAAACTTTCAATATTTTCCAGGTAGAAATTTATACCAATCAAAAACAATTTAATCACAATTCTCAGTAAAATAAATTTTAGGCAATTTAATTCTCTGAAATTCATCTTATTTCCATCTATTTTCCACATTCGCAATCAAACATGCCCTTAATGTTCATATTTTTATGAAAATTGATTTTTCGTTTAAGAAATATGAACAGATTAAGATATATTTACTGTAAACAAAAGAACAAACAAGCAATATAAGCTTTAAATCTTTGATGCCAAATTTATTTCATTTTTAGTAGTACGATAATATCACTTTAGTTTTCTAAACATAATATTATAATTGTTGATAGTATAAAAAAAATAAGAAAATGGTAATAAATCATGCAATATAAGATATTTAATTAAATTTATTTAGCTTCGTTCAACTATTCTCAAACATGTATTTATGTTAATTTTTCGATTATTTGTAAATCTTATTTTCGAAACATACAATTTTTTTAAGAAACAAATCATACATTAAAAATTTAAAGGAAAGAAAAGAAAATCATGTAGTTTAAATATAATTGTAATTTGTAAGAACAACATAAATCAAAGTAGTGAAATGGGATATATAAATCACATCTTTCTGAGAATAGGGAATTTGATACCAAAAATGAACTTCAGAAAAGGTTTCCATGATTTTAAAAAAATGAGTGCCTGTGTCTGCGATGATCAATCACCTCAGGGGTATCTCCACAATTTTCTCAAAGTAGTATCATAAAACTACAATTTTTGTTAACTTTATCATTTTAATTGAATGAATCCTCAACTTTTGCTCATTTTCAAAATTATGTTAGCAATTTTTCAGTCATATTTTATCCTCAAATTTCGATTAATTAGGACATCTTGTTCTTAATGATAACCAAAAATATCCATTAGGAAAAAATAAAAAGACTATATGTCTCTCTTGTTTTAAAATAAACAAGACAAACAACAAATACAAAATTTCGAAAAATAAAATAAAATTCCTAACTCTAACATAATAATTGGACAGAAATCAATAATAGAGACGAGATGTGTTAATTAATAATTGAAGGTAAAATAAAGAAAGGAGCGGAAAAAGTTGGGGACTTAAGTAGGAAAATGTAAAAGAAAAAATAAAAGAAAATTAGGATCTTTATTACAATTAAAATATGGTACAATTAATAAAAAGCATAACGCCACCTAGATTGTGTTTGTAACCCCAGTGGGGATGAATAATATTACTCTTGTATAAATATAATTACCATTTACTTACACTTTTAGAGTAATTATATTCACATTGATTGCACCACATTTTAATTGCAATTAAAGTTCATTTTGGCACATATTTTCCTCGCATTCTGATGCTCAACTTTTTATAAATAAGTACATATTGTTCCAGATCAGAGTTTCAGTCCAAAAAATATATTAGGAGGGTGTAAGAGTAATTATCTGTCCGTTATATTTTTTAATAAACAATAATAAATAAATACAAAAGTTCAACAAAATATTTTATCCTTATTATTTCAAAGTATACTAACAAGTTGAAAGCATATATACTAAAATGAACAAAATCAAAAGATTTTTATTACAATTGAAACATGATACAGTTAACAAAAACTTTAATATGAATATAATTACTCATAAATAAATAAATAAATTTGTCCTCGTGACATATATTTGTATTGTACGTCACTCCATCCTGTATTAATCGTGACCTAGAAACCAAAGTACCCTAAAAATGAACAAATTAAAGTCACCATATCTATATCTGGTCATGTGTGCCATGTTTGCTATTCATATGACACGTTACGTATTATATCTTTCTTGGGTCGTTTTTCAAGTCGTGGTCAATAATTAGTTTTAATCACTTTTCATGATACTCACTACCTTTCAATCACACATTAGATCAATTTTTATTAAAATATACTAAAAATCTCTCAATCAAATAGGGGCCAAATCTTGAGTCACTTTTCTTATTAACGAGTGAAAGAATAATATTTCTTCCCCACCTTATAAGCTATAAATTTAGTAAATATGGTAGTTCAAGTTAAAACTTCAAATAGATAATATTTCTTCAATACAAATATAAAATGATTAAAAAATATATTTATTTTGATGAAATTTATTGATTATCACATCTAATCAGATTTACGAAACATGTCAAAAGAGTGTATACTCGTTTAAAAATGATCAAGAACTTTATTTATTTTTCTTTCTTGATATGGACTGAAGCCCATTAGCTTTCATAACTAGCCATTTTTGGAAACTGATATAGAACATATTATTGAAGAATTGGATTAAAATGGGGAAAAAGCAATGGTGCAGAGAGAGCATTCGAATTTGGTTTGAGCACATAATAGCATTTCGGAAAAAGAGCAACGATACAAACAATACTTATCGCTACACCATGACATACGATGGATTTCAGCCATTCGAGTTCGTTTAGGATTGGAAAACTAATTTTTAAAGTATTAGCGTTATTTTTATCATTTAGTTTATTTCAGATTCTTTTTAAATTTTAGTTTCTTTAAGTTGGGTTTTTATTAATTTTAGTCCTACTAAACTAGGTTTTCATGTAAACAAACTAAAGTTTAAAAATAATTCGAAATAAATGGTTATCTCGTTGTATTTTTTACTACCTTTAATTAATAAAATTCGTGAGTTTAATTTTCATAAGTTGGTGGATTCCAAAATTCATGTTTTTTAGGTTTTCGTTTGAATTCCTTGTTTAGCGCTGCATTGAAACTTAAACTAATTATTTGATCCATTCATTAGATCATTGTTCAGAGAAATATTAAGAAAACATTCATGTTGAATAATCTTAGGGTCCGTTTGATTGCAAGAGTGGAAAATGGGTGGAAAGGAAATAAATTTCAAGGAAAGTAATTGTTTAAAACTTACTTTTCAGGGAATTGTTAATTGAGTGTGTTTGATTGGTATAATTTTCCACCCAAAATTTTTTTAAAATTTTGGATCTTTTTGTTCACGTTTGGCTTCATTTTAAATGGAAATTGTTCATTAAAGTTAATTTTTT
>CAIGRL010166661.1:0-20315 GCA_903798325.1 Fraxinus xanthoxyloides | reverse complement strand
TTTTTTTTTTTTTTTTTTTTTGATAACTAATATCATCTGCTATCACTATGAAACCTTTTATTGGTACTTGTTGTGCTCGAGTTGTTTTATTATGGTGCGCCTTTCTATTTTGCAGGCGTTGCAAGTGGACAAAATAGCATGCAAGTTTGATCTTGTTACTGAACAGATAGAAGCAGCATTGAGTCAGATTCCATATGACAAACTTGATATACCGGAGGATGTTCGAGAACAGGTACTCCGTACTCCTCATTTTTACAGAAGACGAGATGTGTATGGTTATGGGCTACCCTTTCTCTTTTCAGACAATGATATCTTCTTCTATTTGATTGTGCTAATCTCAATCTAACCCGATTTCCAGATTGAACTTGTGCATACGCAATTCAAAAGAGCAGTAGGTAAAATGGAGTCTCTTGATTTGCAACTGGCAATGGATTTAGCTTCTGCGCAAATGGAAGATGACCCCGACCCAATAATTTTTAAAAGGCTTTCTGAAAAACTGCACCTCAGGACTATAAATGATCTGAAGAAAGAGTCACTTGCCATCCACAACATGGTTATCTCATGCAGTGGTTTTCCAGGTGGAGTGCCAGAGGAGTACTCTGAGACTCTGTCGTTTCTCCTTCGAAANAGATTGAACTTGTGCATACGCAATTCAAATGTGCAGTATGTAAAATGGAGTCTCTTTATTTGCTTCTGGCAATGGATTTAGCTTCTGCGCATATGGAAGATGACCCCGACCCAATAATTTTTAAAAGGCTTTCTGAAAAACTGCACCTCAGGACTATAAATGATCTGAAGAAAGAGTCACTTGCCATCCACAACATGGTTATCTCATGCAGTGGTTTTCCAGGTGGAGTGCCAGAGGAGTACTCTGAGACTCTGTCGTTTCTCCTTCGAAAGGTAAAGGACTGTGTGATGGAGGAAAATCCCGTCCCTGACGCCGCCCTTGAAGCTGACAAGAGTTCAATTAAGCACAGATCTCCTGTCATCCCAGATGATTTCCGCTGTCCAATATCGCTTGAGCTGATGAGGGATCCTGTAATTGTGTCTACTGGACAGGTTGAATTCCGGGTTACATCTATGATGTACTAATTTAATTGTTTCTTTAATTCAAAAACTTTTGCTCAGTTACTGTTTTCTTTTACAGACATATGAGCGGTCCTGCATTCAGAAATGGTTGGATGCAGGTCACAAGACTTGCCCTAAGACTCAGCAGAAGCTATTGCACACAGCCCTAACACCAAATTATGTTTTGAAGAGTCTTATTGCTTTGTGGTGTGAGAACAATGGTGTTGAGCTGCCTAAAAAACAAGGGAATTGTCGCAATAAAAGAACGGGAATTGGTGGTTCAGACGGTGATCGAGCTGCTATTGATGCCTTGTTGCAGAAACTTGCAAATGGTACTATTGAACAGCAAAGAGCTGCTGCGGGTGAGCTTCGTTTGCTAGCAAAAAGAAATGCAGATAACAGAGTATGTATCGCTGAAGCAGGAGCTATTCCACTGCTAGTCGAACTATTATCCTCTCCCGATCCTAGGACTCAGGAGCATGCCGTCACAGCACTTCTTAACCTCTCTATAAATGAGGCGAACAAGGGAACTATCGTAAATGCCGGCGCAATACCTGATATAGTGGATGTGCTAAAAAATGGCAGCATGGAAGCTAGAGAAAACGCAGCAGCAACCCTTTTCAGCTTGTCCGTTCTAGACGAGAACAAGGTGGCGATAGGAGCAGCTGGAGCCATCCCACCTCTTATTGATTTGCTCTGCCAGGGAACTCCGAGAGGAAAGAAAGATGCGGCCACTGCTATATTTAACCTTTTAATCTATCAAGGAAACAAGGTGAGGGCCGTAAGGGCAAGGATTGTACCACCACTTATGAGATTGCTCAAGGATCCCGGAGGAGGAATGGTGGATGAAGCTCTGGCAATATTGGCTATTCTTGCTAGCCATCCCGAAGGAAAAGTAGCAATTGGGCAAGCTGAGCCAATCACTATTTTGATCGAGGTAATCAAGACTGGTTCGCCACACAACCGGGAAAATGCAGCAGCAATATTATGGTCCTTATGCACTGTGGATTCTCAGTACTTGAAACTTGCCAGTGAGCTAGGAGCAGAAGAGGCATTGAAGGAATTGTCGGAGAGTGGGACCGACAGGGCCAAAAGAAAAGCCGGAAATGTTTTGGAGCTTCTCCAGCGAGCTGAAGACGTTGTTGGATGACACTCTATCCGAACCCTACGAGGAGATAATCGGTCGCCATCAAGTTGATTTCATACGTGGAACAATATGCAGATTTTTGTATCTGCCGACGGCCTTCATCCATGTGGAGAAGTACGCGTGTAAAAAGCTATAGATACTTGTTTTCGTTTAAATTTTGATTGGTTTAAAGGGGAATATGTGAAGTATTTTTTTCACGAGTCTGCAATTCCAAATGAATCAGTTGAATTCACAATATTTATTTATAATTTTTTTTCTTTTGTTTTGTAAAATTCATTCTTCAAATAAATTCACCTTCTCGAGAAGTTTAAATTATTTATTTAAATTTTATTTTCATGACGTCTAGTCACGCGATGGATAGATATATTTTTTATAGAAGGCAAAACAAATCTATAACATATAATAAGAGAGTAATTATATTACCATTACATCATTTATAAATACACAAAAATTATAATAAATACACCACGATAAATTTACGAATATACTCATTAAAAAAAATAAAATGAATTCAGAAATGCAATTCCCATGTTCTCCTTGAACCAATTAACTATCATTCTCTTTATTATGATGAAAATACTTTGTCAAAATAAAAAAATTATTTGAGATATTGCAATTCCCATGTTCTCCTTGAACCAATTCACTCTTTGGTTAACGATGTAGGTCCTACTCACTTCATAACTGAAAAAGGATACTTTCGTGAGAAAGTCTAACATGCATACGTAGCACAGCCGTCCGTTGAAGAAGTATTTCTCCGTAAATGGAGTTTAATCATGGTAAATCGAGATTAAAAATAAAATGTAAATAATAAATTTACTATTATCACTGCTTAATCAATATTGTGATTAAATTAATACATCAAAAATTATGTATCATATCATTAAATCAACATCAATAACTAAAAACCTCTAATCGGAGAATTTTCCGTGGAAAATGGCATTTTTCCACCCAAATTTCAACTTTTGGAGTGTTTGATTGTTATTTTTTTCCATGAAAAATATTTTTCAATCTTTAAAAATATGCATAGTTTTCCTTTTTTTTTGAGGAAAACATTTTCTTTGGGGAATGTATGTTTTTATTTTCTTCCAAACAAAGAAAATATTTTGTTAAATTATTGAAAGATTAATGTCAAGAGACTTTATCGATTAAGTTTTTTTAAAGATGAAATAATTAGTTTTTTAAGTTGAGTTGCAATTTAAATATAACAAAGACTCAAAAAAACAAACTCTTAGAAAATCACAACATAATAAAAAAGGAAGCATAAGCTGTAAATTCTAAATAAATAGATTTTAAAACATCACAATTCATATTGTTGACGTCGAAACTCGACGAGGGTACGTGGTCAACAAATTTGGACATCACTATCGTTAACGTGTAGTTTTTGCATATTTGGACAAATCGCTAGACGTACACAACCCTTCTAGACGGTGGGGGAGGCGGTTGGCGACTACGAACACTCCGAATATAAAGTCAGTCAATGGTTTGATGTAAAATTCTAAAACAATTAAAAATAAAATCTTAATATCAAATAAACAAATGTACCTCTATGTGAACACGGAACACTAGAACAAAACTTAACTATTTTATCACCTTTTTTGGGCTTATAACTGCCTCTTCACCGCAAAAGATGCCTGGACCAATGCCTACAATCAATCCCAAAATAGAAAATAAAAACATTCCAATCTCCATTGGCAACCTGCAACTAAATCTTTGCCATGGTTGGTTCCATGGCAGAGACAACCTACATAAATTTTACATTTCTCTTCCTACTTGTTTCCATTTCTTTCATCCCTGCAAAATGCAAATTTGAATTATTTCCCGATTTGGAGGTCACATTAGCCAATGATGGAAACCATCCAATTTACTTCATGTGCAAATACACAGACAAGGACAATTCTTTGTGTGAACTGCCTCAAAACACCACCTACGGACTCAATTTCCCGCAGGTTGCCTTTCCAATGCGGTGGTGTTATCTATATATAAACCCCAGAGAAGTCATGGATTCTTCTGGGCATATACGGTTAGTTCAAAATGTACTAAATGTTTTTGGAGCATTAATTGATATCCACAATTGCATAGAAGTGATCGCGCCAGAGCTGTTTCAACCATCGAATTTTCAACGTAACCAATCATTTTAAGAATGCAGATTGATGAAAAGGCTTGGAACATTCGGAATTACGAGATTTTAAGTAATTATTGAGCGACTTTTGAGATTATAGGAAGAAATGTCAAAAAATTTATAGAAGCAATATGTATATTGTTACCAATTTTCCATTTGTAATGTTGGGAATTTTTTATACCACTATAATTTTTAAATAGTAATAATTCAAATGAATGTTACAAAAATACAACTATATTCAAAGCTTACGTAAAATCATTCTTAATAGATAATAATTTTCTTTTAACTAATTAAAATTTTGTCATCAACTAATGTAACATTCATTAGTGTATATATTTTAGATTTCCACTAGACTTGATGTTGGAAAATCCCAACATATGGGATCATATATGTATATATATTAAAATGTGTGGTATTATTTTTCAAAGATTAATCAATAAAGTAATCTATTAAAGCTATTTGAACTAATGCGTATTAAATGTCGTGAAATTAAAATGTACAGACCATAAGGATCATTTTAAATTGATGAGGGGCCAATTTAAAATAACTAAAAGATAATAACTGTTTAATTCAGTTATTTATCATAGGTCATTGTTCTCAATTGAACGTGATTTTTTTTCATCTCTTCGCATCCCAATTAACAGAGAAAATTCCTAAGAGGCTACGTATATGTTGGAAGATCATAACATGTTCAAATAATCACGTCTATGGATCAAAATATGTTTCCTCTTCTATTCTTCTATTTGATTACAACATGGAGGATTTATATACATATGAAATAGTTCGATAGAAAATTTAACCCTTTTATCAATTCCATCAAGAAGTATTAGAGCCAAATCATGTCGAATTATTGAGAAATAAGTTTCCTTTTTCAATTTGTTCTGGTTTTATTTATATTCAATAGTTGCTGAATCCGATCTATGAATCCATTAATATTTTCGGATTACAATTGTGAATGAATTCCATTTGCTTAACCATATAATTGCGGCTGCCACATGAATTTGAATAGAAGCAATTGAATCCAATTTTTTAATCATAATAGCCACGTGACAATGGCTTGATTTTTAATATGTCTTGATTTTGATGAATTTGAGTGCCATTTTTGTGGATTTTAAATGCGGTTGAGCAGCTTTATTAATTATTAAATGGGTTGTGGTCATTAAAATTATGTTTTATTAATCAAATTATTTTGTTTTTTGTTGTTCTACTACATACGAGCGTTCATTCTTGCTGTGTTTTAAGTCCAAATATCATTCATGATAAATTAAGATTGTCTAGCATTTTAAATAAACTAATTGAAACAATATGTCACCAAAATGGCAAGCTCTTACGATGACCAGTCTTTAGAAATTCATCAAGACAAATCATGCATTATTTAGCATCATAATCGTTTTCCATATTTTCTTCGTTTCGAGGCAAACTAAACGAGCCCATAACGCATTGATTTTAAGAATTTCCACGAATTATAAAATGAAAATTCGTTGATTTGTGAAATTTACGGCATCTTCTGTATCAACGTTGGGAATTGTCGAATTTTTTTTATTTTTTATTTTTCACGAGAATAAATGATAGGACCCTCTTCCCCTTTTATTCAAGCATAGAGATTAAAAAGGGAATTTATTCGACAAAAATAATGGAGAAATCCCGAGAAAAGTTGCAAGCTTATCGAGGAAAATTTAGAGAGGAATATATCTTAAAAAGTAATATGCGATATTATCTCTCTTGACACGATACAAGGTGCTGCTAAGAGGGAGAGACAGACAATTGTTTTTATTGTAAGGGTTTATTTATTTTATTTTCAATTTTTTGGAGACTTTGACTTTTATGTTATAATAATTGAATCAATTGAAGATTACCATTTGAAATTTCAGTGGGTTAATATTTAATTTTAAAAACTAATTTTAGCTTATTTTATGAAATTTGAAGCAGCTTAAAGAATTGATTTCAACTTTTTTTTTTCAATTACATTTTTTAATAAAATAATATTATACGTAAATTCAAATTTTTTCGTTATTTTTTAATTATATGTTTCTCATCAATTTACTGTTCAAAAATAAATTCATTCATTGGCTCAATCAAAGGCTAAAATTATTTTGTAAGTTTTAAGCAGAGTTATTCCTACTGTAAAATCTACCGGCATGGCACTACAAATATCACCGGGGGCGCCAAAACCAGGGGATTGATCAAGAAGCTCCCGCCGTTATTCCTACTGTAAAATCTACCGGCATGCCACTACAAATATGACCATTACTCTGCAAACACCAACCCGACACGACTTCACCCAGTTCCCAGTAAAACCAGAAAATGGAAGAGAAACGGAAATCTACTACATCCAAAACCCTAGTTAACAGTGGCGTCTCATAATCTACCGAGACGTGTTAGCCTTCAAGCCTCCAAGACACGTTCTTTCCTCCTTATTAATCTTTAAATCGAATAAATTCAGGTATTTCTTTTTCTTTTTTACATGATTTTTTACTTTGTTATTTTGATGCAAATTGATTTAATTTTTGGTATTGCACATGGAATGAATGCGCGAATGACATGTTTTTGTTTGTCAAATGGTGGTAAGGCTGGCTCTTACCACTCTGCTAGGCCTTGATCTCAAAATTCTGCTTTCTTAAATAGAATGAGTGTCAGTTTTTCCCCAACTTTTAACTGTGTATTTTCTTTACTTTTTTTTTTTGGCTTAGCAGAAGAAAGCTGATTCTTTCATGGCGTGATTTCATTTTTGCTGTAATATGTAGTGTGCATTTGTATGGGTATGTATTACTGTGATTGGAACTGTATGTGTCTGTGTTTTTTTTTTTTAAACAGTTTCGGTGGGCTTGCTTGTAACGAAATGGCGGAAGAATGTGGGAAAAGCTTTGCACGCAGAGATCGTCTTTTGGAAATCGAGTCCAAAGTCCAGAAGTGGTGGGAAGAGGGTGATGTGTTCAAGGCTGAAGCCAAGGACTTGCCGCGCAAAGCAGGTGATAAGTTCTTTGGGAACTTTCCATTTCCCTATATGAATGGTTATCTGCACTTGGGACATGCTTTTTCCCTCTCGAAACTTGAATTTGCTGCGGCATATCATAGACTGAGGGGTGCAAATGTGCTCTTGCCTTTTGCTTTTCATTGTACTGGAATGCCCATTAAGGCCTCAGCCGATAAGATTAAAAGGGAGATCGAGATGTTTGGATGCCCACCTGTGTTTCCTGTTGTAAAAGAGGAGGAAGATGCTGAGCAAGAAGGGAAACCCAAGGGCGAGAGTGCAGGGAATCAGACTCAACCTGGTCGTAAGTTTAAGGGTAAGAAATCGAAGGTTGTTGCTAAGTCTGATGGTGTCAAGTACCAGTGGGAGATTATGAAGAGTTACGGTATGATTGATGAGGAGATTGAGAAGTTCAAAGATCCATACCACTGGCTGACCTTTTTCCCGCCTCTAGCTGTGGAGGATTTGAAGGCTTTCGGGTTGGGATGTGATTGGAGGCGAACTTTTATCACAACCGATATGAATCCTTATTTCGATTCATTCGTCCGGTGGCAGATGAGGAAATTGAAATCAATGGGTAAGATTGTTAAGGACTTAAGATATACTATATATTCACCTTTGGATGGGCAGCCCTGTGCAGATCATGACCGGGCTTCTGGGGAAGGTGTTATTCCGCAGGAGTATACACTCGTAAAAATTGATGTTGTCTCACCTTTTCCGCCAAAGATGAGTGTTTTGGAGGGCAAGAAGGTATATATTGCTGCTGCTACATTGAGACCAGAGACCATGTACGGCCAAACAAATTGTTGGGTATTGCCAGATGGGAAATACGGGGCTTTTGAAATTAACGATACAGATGTGTTTATCTTAACAAAGAGGGCAGCTCTGAATTTGGCTTATCAAAGGCTGTCACGCATTCCCGAGAAGCCGACTTGTTTGGTTGAGTTGACTGGTCAAGATCTTATTGGTTTGCCTCTGAGATCACCTTTAGCATTTAATGATATCATATATACTCTGCCCATGTTATCAGTTCTCACTGACAAGGGTACTGGGATTGTTACTAGTGTTCCCAGTGATTCTCCTGATGATTACATGGCCCTCCATGATTTGAAATCAAAGCCAGCATTCAGAGCCAAGTTTGGCGTGAAGGACAAGTGGGTTTTACCATTTGAGATCATACCTATCATTCACCACCCAGATTTTGGAGATAAGTCTGCAGAGAGAATATGCCATGAGAAAAAAATCAAAAGCCAGAATGAGAGGGAAAAACTTGATGAAGCGAAGAAAATAATCTACAAGGGAGGATTCTATGAGGGAACCATGATTGTTGGAGAGTTTGCAGGAATGAAAGTCCAAGAAACCAAAAGTCTAATCAGGAGCAAGCTTTTGGAGCTTGGTCAAGCTGTTGTCTACAGTGAACCCGAAAAGAAGGTCATGTCAAGATCTGGGGATGAGTGTGTCGTGGCTTTGACTGATCAATGGTATATCACTTATGGAGAACCAGAATGGAAGAAATCAGCAGATGAGTGTTTGGCTGACATGAATCTCTACTCAGATGAGTCACGGCATGGCCTTCAGTACACCTTAAGCTGGCTGAATCAGTGGGCATGCTCGCGTAGTTTTGGGCTTGGAACTCGTATTCCTTGGGATGAGGACTTTTTAGTTGAGTCTTTGTCCGATTCAACTCTTTACATGGCATATTACACCGTAGCCCATCTGTTGCAGAGAGGCGATATGTATGGTACCGATAAAACTTTAGTAAAACCAGAGCAGCTAACAGACGATGTTTGGGATTTCTTATTTGTTGGTGGGCCATATCCCGACTCATCAGTTATATCTCCTTCTCAGCTTAGTGAGATGAAGAAAGAATTTGAGTATTGGTATCCATTTGATCTCAGAGTTTCTGGCAAGGATCTTATTCAGAATCATCTCACCTTTTGCGTATATAATCACGTAGCAATCATGCCCAAGCATCACTGGCCTCGGGGATTCAGGTGCAATGGACACATAATGCTGAACTCTGAGAAAATGTCAAAGTCCACAGGGAACTTCAGGACAGTTCGTCAAGCTATTGATGAGTTTTCAGCTGATGCTACGAGATTCTCTCTCGCAGATGCGGGTGATGGTATGGACGATGCCAACTTTGTCTTCGAGACAGCGAATGCTGCAATCTTACGCCTGACAAAAGAGATGGTGTGGATGGAAGAGCTTTTTGAAGCCGAGTCATCTTTGAGAAGTGGTCCCCCTTCCACTTATGCAGATCATGTGTTTGCAAATGAAATGAATATAGCAGTCAAGATGACTGAGAAGAACTATAGTGAGTACTTGTTTCGGGAAGCTCTGAAAACAGGTTTCTATGATCTTCAGGCTTCAGGCTGCAAGGGATGAGTATAGGCTTTCTTGCGGATCAGGGGGCATGAACCGTGATTTATTGTGGCGCTTTATGGATATTCAGACACGTCTAATTGCTCCTATCTGTCCGCATTATGCTGAATATGTCTGGAAGGAGCTGTTGAAGAAGGATGGATACGTAGTAAAAGCTGGGTGCCCTCAAGCTGATTTGCCAGATCTCTCTCTCAAAAAGGCCAACAAATACTTGCAAGATTCAATTGTATCTATGAGGAAGCTTTTGCAGAAACAGATGGGTTCCAAAAAAGGTAATGTAAGTATACCTCATAGCCAAAATAAGCCAACTGTTGGTCTGATATTTGTGAATGAGCAGTATGATGGGTGGAAAAAAGAATGCTTGAACATACTTCAGAAGAAGTTTAACACCGTAACACAATCCTTTTCACCCGATGAAGAGATCCTTTCTGAAATGCAGAGAAGTGCAATTGGACAGCAAGGCAATTTCAAACAAATGCAGAAGCTATGTATGCCTTTCTTGAGGTTCAAGAAGGACGAAGTTATGGCTGTCGGGGTTCAAGCATTGGATCTGAAGCTGCCTTTTGGTGAAATTGAGGTTCTAAAGGAGAACTTGGAACTGATCAAGCGACAATTAGGACTTGATTGTCTGGAAGTTTTGTCTGCTACGGATGCTGATGCTATCGAGAAAGCAGGGAATCATGCCACCCTTCTGAAGTCTAATCCACCATCCCCTGGAAATCCAACCGCAATCTTTCTGAATGAATGAACTGATTATGTAGTTATTAATCGCTCAAGGAATACTATCTAATGTTCATAGTAGATTTTAATTTACACACATCTGTATCTTTGATTCCAGCTCCTCCCAAGAAGGAAAAGCAAAAGACGTTTGCTGCTTGCGTATTTACATTCGATTCTAAAATATAGATTGAAATTACTTTAATGTTTTCGACTACGTTTTATGGTGTAGAATGAGAACTTTACACACAGGTCTATAAGAAATTAGCAACATAGGTACCAACCTTTCAGGAAAGTTACATTTCGGTCCATAATTTATCAATTGGAGTGCTTACGTTACGCCTCAACTTACTATTCATAGTTAATTTCGACGGGTCCATTTGAGTTGTCACATCGAGATCTTGGCACCATTATGATGTTCTCACGGAATACTTCAATACACAATTGTCGAAAAATAAAATCTTTCACAAGGATGAAAGTTGTAGCCGTCCAAAGTTGGCCACTCAAATTACTCATTCTGGTTTCCCATTTGTCGTCATTACTTCCAACCCGCTTTCAGCAAGCGTATTCTAGTCGGAAGAACGATCCCGATATACCATTTCAAAGAGCTCATGGAGATCTTTGCATCCATCTCCTTGAAAAGTTAAACGGCAATTTGAAAATGACCATTTAACTCGTTTTTTACGTCATTAAAATTATAGAATATAAAATGCACCAAATATCCGGAAAAATATCATGAGTTTTTCAAGACGCTACACCTGCTACTTCCCTACTTTTCTTGTTTAGCTTTTTTGAGAAATTATTTGGAGTGAAAATAATTTTATTTTTTTTAAAAAAAAGTCTATTAATAGGTAAAAGTTACGATTAAGTGCAAATTTATTTTATTGAGAGAATATGCGATCGAGTAAATTATACGAAACAAATGTTTAATATGATTATAATGCATTTATTGGGAAACTTTTAGTTTTGAATTGAGATCAAATTGTACATTCCAATTTTATATGAAATTCACCTTTATTGATATGCAAATTCTCATTAAGCCTCTATTCGACAATAATTATTTGAGAATTCATTATTCTACATATTCATTTTATAAATCACAAATTCTCCTAATTTTTTTTGCACGTAAACCTAAAAAAATTTCTTACTTTTTAACTACACTCTCCTAAAAGTCACTATTCAAAATATTATTTTTCCCAAATAATGATTGTCAAACCAAGGCTAAGCCCCTGTTTGAGCCACATTATAATTTTCATTCTCACTATTCTACTCATTTTTAACTACATATTTTTCAATAAAATAATATGTTTTATCACATCAATTACTGTTTTTTTTTTTTTTTAACCACATATTTACATTCACATCACCAAAAAAATGCATTATTTTTATTTTAATGTGCATCAAATATGGGCTAAATTGGATCAATAGTCTAATTAATTCATTTTAAACCGAGGAATAAAATTACTCTAAAAACTTTATTATTTTAATGAGGAACTTTCTCCATTGGTCCTCAATTTTATTAATAGTTACATTATTAGTCCTCAATTGCGAAAACTTTTCAAATATGTTAAATTATCACTTACAACATAAATTTGTGCCCAAATAACCCTCGGGTCGGGTCACGGGTTCTCTTGTTCAAGCGGCCAGAGAGAGAGCTCCTTCGGTAATCTCTTCCTTCCTCCCGTTTCGGATCTCCCTGTTTCCTTAAATCGGAAAAAGCACAGTTTTCTCTTTCTAGAACATTGTTTTCATGGTATATATGCGGATTTTAAATTTTCTCATTCATGGCTTAATTCTTCCAGATTTCGCATTGGTTTGATCAATTCACACACCCAATATAAGGTATTTACACTTTATGCTTATACAATTTATAATATATGATATCTGTTTTCACATGTATAACCGTTCGTAGTTCGTGCATTTATTTATTTTCTCCCATTTCCAGGGTTCAATTTTTTAAAATTATGTCCTTTGATGGATATAAGAATAGGGACAGGAGATAACTAGGAATTAGTATTACTAGTGTTGGTGTAAGACTGAGTGTTTGTTTACTGTTTTTAATTTGGGGGTATTTTAATTGGGGAAAAGTGATGTTTAACAAAATAATGAAAATAGGGCAACGAAAGCCCTCGAAATCGGAAGCTATTGAGCCTCCAGTACCGACTACAGCAGCTCCAGATGTGACTGTGAATCACGCATCCAGATTGCTGGCTGCTCCACCACAGTCCCTGACTCAAGTGTCTGTCCCACAAAACCCTGGAGTAGTCGAAGTCTTGCCCATGATGAAGGATGTTCAATTGTCAGACCGACATGTAGTGTTCATCAGGAAACTTCAGAATTGTTGCATTATGTTTGATTTCTCGGACACAATGAAGTCTGCACGTGAAAAGGAGATCAAGAGGCAAACCCTTGCAGAGCTTGTTGATTTGGTGCAGACGGGGTCGTGTAAGATGAACGAGATATGCAGGATGAGTTGGTTAAGATGATATCCTTCAACATATTCCGTTGTTTGCCGCCTTTACTGCATGATACAGGTTTGGAGGGTGGAGATCCAGAGGAGGATGAGACGTTCATGGATCCTGTGTGGCCTCACTTACAACTTGTATATGAGTTACTTTTGAGATATGTGGTTTCATCTGATACGGACACTAAGGTTGCGAAGAAATATCTTGATCACTCATTTGTGTTGAAATTGCTCAATTTGTTTGATTCAGAAGATATGAGAGAGCAGGAGTACTTGAAGACTATTCTCCATCGAATATATGGCAGATTTATGGTTCATCGACCCTTCATAAGGAATGCAATAAACAACATATTTTATCAATTTTTATTTGAGACAGAGAAGTAGTGTGGGATCGGTGAGCTATTAGAAATTCTTGGAAGTATTATAAATGGATTTGCAATGCCAATGAAAGAAGAGCATAAGTTGTTCCTTGTACGAGCACTCATTCCACTTCACAAGGCTAAATGTGTTACATCATATCATCAGCAGTTGTCCTATTGTATAACGCAATTTGTTGAGAAAGATTACAGGTTGGCAGATACTGTCATTCTGGGGATGTTAAAGTACTGGCCAGTTACAAATTGTGGTAAGGAGGTTCTCTTATTAGGAGAACTAGAAGAAATATTGGAGGTTGCACAGTCTGCAGAATTCCAACGCTGCATTGTTCCTCTGTTTAGACAAATTGGACGAAACCTCAACAGCTCGCATTTCCAGGTTTGTACCATATTGTTATATTCGTTGCTTTATGTCATGAATCCGTGCAGTGTAATTTCATAAAATTATTGCTCTTCTGGATTAATAATGTATAACTTCTGAAATCAGTTTCCCCGTTGGCTAATTAGTAGTTCATTAAATTTCACATAATTTTCTCAGCTTGATTTTTGATTGGTGACATAAAAAGTTATACTTTGAGACATTGCATAAATCTGAAATAAGTTATTAATTTTGTCTTATAAGAAATTTGTGACAAGCCTAAATTGAGACTTTTTCTCTTGTCCATCCACAATCATAGAATGGAATCTCGTTCTAAGCATCATCCTTGCAAATACCATCATTTCCGCTTTACCCACCTCATCCTATTTCTAGAAAAGGTGATGTTCCTCTCTCTCTCTCTCTCTTTTATTTTTTATTTTTTTCTTTTAATCAAGAGAAAAACGTTATTGGTATTTGCACTTTTCCAGATTTAGTGTACTGGCGTCTATTTGAGTCCTAAGAATTTGCCATGTTACAGTTGCTCACAAATAAAGTAAAAGGAAAAAACCCTATATCAATTAATTCATAAAATGTTCCCTGTATCTGTTCATAATCTAGAATTACATGTCTAAGCTGATCTTGGATTATTACTGGAAGTGGGTCATGACGCGGAATGTTGAATCTTGAGAGAACTCAATTGTAGTTATTGCCTAGGGGAAAATATTTGATAAAGACTATTTAGATGCTTTTTTAGAATACTGGAGATGGTTTAGCTTTCTTAAAGGTACTTCATACTATAAATTTTCTATCACACCAAACTAATTCAAAGCCCCAACAACCCTGATATCAGCTGATGTCAGCAGTAACTAATTGGCTTACGTAGCAATAGTGTTCTTACAACTTCCTATTAACAATTTTCCAAATACTTACCAGATGGAAAATCTAAGTCAGCCAAACAGATTATTGTTAGATTATTTGGAAACGGAAATATTATACGATGCTTAAATGATGTATAAAAAGGCATAATAGTTTGCGGATTAGGATCAACTTAGAAAAATATATACTTGGTAAGTATGATTTACTGGGAAAGGAAACAAGCTTCCTCCATTTATCTCCCTCTTTCATGCAATGAACGGAAGGTCAGAAGTGGGAATAATTTGAACTATGTTACTGTTTTCAGTACCCCCTTAAATGATTTCACCCCGTCATTTACCAGTAAAAATAAACCAAGCCTTTTACAAGGAAAGTTCAACTAAGTTAGTGTATCTGGTTATGCAAAAGAGGCTCGAGGTTGATTTTCTGTTACATTTCAGATAATACTAACATGTATAAGCTTTGACTCGATTTCTCTAAACTCTTGAACTTTGTAATGCCGTGTTTTTATCCTAATATTTTAATATATTGTAAAAAATAGAAGTAAATTGTGTGCGTATTCGTGAAAGTTAGTTTGGCTATTAATAATTTAATAAGTTGAAAATTTGAGGGAAACATTTTCACTTAACTTGTTAAAGTTGAATAATTAATATTTTATGTGGAATTAATTTGACCTTGATCCCAATGCAGGGTATAGATGATATTTGTGCTTTCAATTATGCATATTTGCATTGAACATGAGCTTGGTTTGGAGTTTGAATTATTATTTGGAGTTGAATTATTCTTTGAGGGAAGCTCAAGCACAAAAAGCTAAACCTCAGCTGGTAACATGATTATTTCCTAATTGTCTCAGCTTCTCTGTATTGGCGTATTCAATGCGATTTTTATGATCTAAAAAGTAATTCTATTGAAAACTTTGCTTATTATTATGCTTCATATTACCAGTACAAAGTAGCAAGCCTTGCATATGTACTGAGGATACTGGTGGGTACTTCTCAAATGATTTGAGTTGTTTGGTACTGATCTTATTGTTATATCAGCACCAGTTTTAACATTGTCATGTAGAAATGTGAACAAGCATGGCAAAGTTACGATTTATTAAATCCTAGGAATGCACGAGAGTGTGGCTTCCTCATTGTTTTCATCTTTGAGAAGTGAATATTTTGCCAAATTCATTGCTAAATATTACCAGTTGGTGTTGTCAACTGAAGTATTGAAGTGTCCCAGTGCCATTCATTGTTTCATGCTATCCAGTGTCATGTGATAGTCATGATTGCTTAATAAGTAATTTATGTGGCCTGCCAATGCTGACATGCGTATCAAGTAAATTTGATTTGATAACTGTCCCATTACTTTTATGGTTTATTTGAGAACTTGATGATATTACAGATCTTAAATGAAGTGTTCAGTTCGCTACCTCTTATATTGGTACAACTTACAAGCATTATGCTCCGAAGCTCATGTTTTTATCAATTGCTCCCTCCTAAAAATTGCTTATAAAAAATGTATGCACCACCATGCAGTTTTTTCTTTCAAGATGCTCAATGTGAAACTTGATTCATATTGGTATGATGTGGTGTGGTGTACCATGTATGTGCAAGTTCGTTGTTAAATTATTTTATTTTATTTTTTTATTTTTATTTTTGTGCTTCTCAAATTGGTTAGTGAATATTGGAAATGCCGTTGAGATCATGTGCACTTTTTCTGGCCGTGCAGAACATGCTTTCAAGTTTTTATTCCTTTCCTCGTAATTAGTCTTCAGCTTTCTATATTTTTCCTCGTGCTATGCGACAGGTGGTGGAAAAGGCTCTTTTCTGGTGGAACAATGAGCACGTCGTGAGCCTGATTGCAGAGAACCAACATGTTATCCTACCAATAATATTTGACGCATTGGAAAAGAATATACGAGGTCATTGGAATCAGGCAATCCTTGGTCTGAGCTCCAATGTCCAAAAAATGTTCCTTGAGATGGACACAGAACTGTTTGAGAAGTGTCAGAGACAGTATGAGGAAATGAAAGCAGGGGCGGGAGAACAAGAAGAGCGCCGTGAGTTAGCATGGAAGAGACTAGAAGAAGTTGCTACTCAGATCTAGTGATCTCTGGTGAATTATGAAGCCAAGTTCTCCCTTCCTCATCAGATGTTCTCTCTCCTTGAGAAGATGTTGAGCTCCTATCAAAGAAATAGGAGTGACATAACTTTTTGGGGTTGGTGGAGCTATGTTGGTCTAATGCTCGAGGATTTTCCGCTCTTTTCATCTATATTGGCATCTTTTTTTCATCCCAAAAGGGAAGAAATATTACTTATCCAATGCAAAGCTGGAAAGAGAGCTAAAAATCCCAGGTAAAAAATGGAGATATTGATCTAGTTTCGCTTGACGGTTCATTGTTTTTTCTTCTTTCTTGACGTGGGTAAATCTTCCATCTTTTCAATTCTTGGCCCTCTTAATAATGATATCAGCAAGTGTAATCAATACGAGTTTCATGATCAAGTTTCTTCAAGTTCAGTGTGAATATCCATTTCATTCTTATTTAAAGAAAGAGCTGTATGTTGATTTTTTCTCTTTCTGGTCACTTCCTAGTGTGACAATTGGTTATACCATAATATGATTTCAGTGTCCTTTCTTTTTGTTGGTATTTTGAAAGCTCGATTATGACATGATTTGATTTGCGCATCTCTCGTTCTTATTTCTCTCCCATCCCCCAAGTTGGTCACTCATTGCGCAATTATTTTTGAAAAAAGCAAGCATTCTCGAAAGAGACATATTAGACTGGAGGGCCCATATTTCGCAATCGACTACAAAAGCACAAAGAAATTCACAAGAGGAGAGTGACTTTTGCATTCGATACCTTTGGACGTTTGGCAATTTCCAATTACACATGGGGTATCCTCTCCTCATCTTGTTAATAAAATTAAAAGATAGAGAAGGCCCCAAGCTATGTGTCAAATGACACACATAAATCAATTGAAAAAGGAAACAGTGACTGAAATTGATTTTTCGACTGAAATGTAACACATGATGAGCCATCCATATCTTATCTTTTATAATCACGTGCCTCTAATAGTTTAACGAAAGTCAACAGATAGGATTTTGTTGAACGCGCAATCAGAGAAGAGAGCTATAGAAGTAAGACTATGTATGGATTGAACAAACGTTCAAGAAAAGCTGCTAATATTCATCAATTATTTCAATAATTTCCTTTAAAAACTATGTGACCCATAACCAACCTATCAATAATGTACAAACGTGGGACCCTAGCATTAATTGAACTTGGAGGTTTTCTTGCCCACTTTTCTTTGATATATTTATGCTATATTAATGATAACGAACCAATATGGTTGGTCATTATATACAGACTTAAAATAATTAGAAGCGACGAAAGCATGATGGTGGGAGGAAATGATTTTGTTGGGGCTGCATCGTTCCCAAATATCATTCCAAAGTAGTCATCGTCTCTACCACTTGACCCCCCAAAGCCTCCTGCGGTTGTGCCGGTAGCCGCCCCACCACCATATGTCATGCTCATACTGTTGTCCCTGCAAATAAAAAACGACAATGGTTTATGCTAATACAACACATCTTAGGAGGTGGGACTTGGGGGCATAAGAAACCTCTTTTTGTGGCCTTATTACTATAGTTAAAATCGTGTCAAGCTTAGTGTCTAGTCCGATCTATTGCTTAGTACCAAATGTGCCGTGCCGTACTGTTGCTGTTGAGCAAATACTGGGTTTACATTAGAGGAACATGGACAGATTAAAATCCCTTTTCCTCTCATTTTCTGTCCAGCAAAATAGTAAATGTAAGTAACAATTACAGATCGCTCTGTAAATGCTACAAATCCAGGGCTCAAATGAGAATTTTCAACGAGGGACCAGCAGCATATAGGCAGGGGCGAACCCACATGGGATCATGTGGGATCAAATGACCCCACAATTATTATTATTTTTCAAAATAATAGCGTATTGACTTATTTTCGTTAATGATATATAGTTCTAAATATTTTTGACTCCACAAGACAAATGGTCTGGTCCGCCCCTACAAATAGGTGACAAGAAAAGGCCTTTTTCGGTAGACCCCCACTGGCACCGAAAGTCGAAAGGTTGTTGGTTAGGAATATATCTTAGCATCACATATGGGACCCATATTATCAAATTTCGAAGGGTTGGACCCACATTCATGGGCTTGAATAACAACTAACATGGCTACATTTGCCTCACGACAAGAAACAAGACTTCTAGCCTCTTGAAATTGTTTGTTACTCTTTCTCGCTAGAAAAATGAAAAAACTAACTAAAATCAACTTTGAAATTCGGGACACCCATTTTTGGTCTCAGTGAACGGCTTATCTACTTTTTGCTGCCTGAAAAAATAGGAATTGAAGTGGAGGATAGCATCCTTTTTTGAAGCTTAAAGGCTAATGGCAAAAGGAGAAGAACATCCCCACGACCCCACTTGAAAAAGATGACCTCTTTCAATATCAATCCACAGGGAAACCATCTGTTTTGGGGAATCTTAACACTTTCTAAAATAAATAGCTTTCTTTCGTTTCAAACTACATCAATTTGTGCTATACCTATTTACTGCACTGTTTATTAAACATTTTCTGTCACGAGTTTTCTGTAATGCTAGTAATGGATCATGCTCAGACAAAATTTCAGTAAGCCATGAAGGAGTGTATCCCCACATTTTGCCATAATTTTCTACTAAAGAAAAGCAACTCAAAAGGTAGTTCCTGTGAATGATAAGGGCAGAAATCCTAAAACTAAAAGACAACTCGACCGTAAAATCACGTGTGGTCAGATAGATTCTTAAAGTGCACATCACATGGACCTAATGTACCTTATCTTGACACATTTATATTCAATAGTTGTCTTCCAATAGTTAAGTTTATTATCGAGTAATGCGCATCAAACACACACTTAGACATGAGTTGCGAAACACAAGATTTTTGTCTGGTCCTAATTAAGCTTTAGTGAGAGCCACATTTTACGGGTGCTTGTTTGCTGTTCATGGTCAATATAAGAAGCGGTCAGTCGATTTTTCACAAAACAAAAGGAAAAGATATGTGTATAACATGTGTACCTTGGACCGCCAATGACACCAGCATTCATGGTGAGAAGGTCAATGAGTTCAGCGGCCCTAGGCTCGACGCTGGAGGCCTTGGCATATTGAGTGCTGAGGACTTCGCCGGAGGGCACAAAGAATGCTCCATTTACCATTATGTCCCCATCCGTTCTCCAATTCCAGCCATCCCATTCCCCCTCGTCTGTGTCGACGCGCTTGGTCACCTGTTCAAAGACATGTGAAAACCCATACACTTGCCAAAAGTTCAATCACTATTAAATTTATTTTTATGCACATGATAAAGTTTCCATATGGGGCAGAAGTGCAAATGTAAATGCACCTTTCTTAAAGTAAATTGCAAATTACATTATTGTGAAAAAGGAAGAAAATGAAAGATATCGACATCTTGAGAACTCAATTTCCCATCATTGCAACTTTCAATTTCACATCATTTACCTCAGCAAAATTATTGTACAAGATACATCCTCATAATATAGCATGTTAAGTAAGGTAGATTTGACAACGTGAATTAGTATTAATTATTAAAGAAGAAAATGGCAAAAAAAAAAAAATTCTTGTCAATTGTAGTATCGTATTTATTCTCTTTGTGGGGTCCCAAGAAAGAATACCTGATAAGAAAGAGATGAATTTTAGTCTTGAACTTTTAATTCAAACTTTATCTGTCAAAAATTATTCTAATTTTAACTTGAGAGGATAACCACCTACCCCCCCCCCCCGGCGCCCCCCCCCGCCCCCCCCCCCCCCCCCCCCCACAC
>CAIGRL010166566.1:0-10784 GCA_903798325.1 Fraxinus xanthoxyloides | reverse complement strand
CGAATAACTCCGATACCAATTTGTTGTGATAATAGGCGAGAACATAATTACACAATATGAAGCAATTAATCAAAAACTCAAGAATAAAATAATTGTTAAAGAAATGGAGTTTCCACTAAAATATGAAAAAATAATACAATGATTTTGTGTTTTTAATTTGCCTAATTTGTAATGAGGTTAATCAACCTAACTAAATTGTCAAGAAGATCCAAATATATATAGGGAACCATCCAAACCCTAGAAATAAAGCTGTAGATGGAACGGGATGCCCATATCTTATCATCTTCAAGTCTAACATAAATTTTCAACTCCCAATTAGACTTCCAAATACGTGACTAACAATCACCGAATAAGGCTGAAACAAACTCTGTAACAGAATCACCACGAAATACTTCAACAGAAGGATCTTTGTTAGAATTATCACCCTCAACCACGAATGAAGCATAATTAACTAAATCAGAACCTTTGTATCTACATGGAGGCATATTCTCAAAAATGGCATTGTTTCTAGAAATTGTATAATGACACCACTGGTAATGGTAGCAAAACCAAATTATCCGTATCTTTCGAACTTGACTTAAACGTATTCATCAAAGTAGACCCTAGACAAAACTTCAATTGCACTAAATCAAATTTACAATCCACCTGAGTCCTTAAATTATGTTGATCCATCAAAGATTCTATAAAACCTTGTAAGATATATAATTGAGACTTTTTTTCCGTCCCTACAATACAATATGAGCACATCTACAAACCTTCAAGATTCCACTTTCACCAATGAGTTTGTACCGTTTCAAGTCAAGAATACTTAAGAGATAATATTTTTCTTCAAATCAGAAACATGCCACACTTCATCGAGTGTTCTGACACTTCCATCAATCAACTTATTTCTGACCCTTCCTACGCTGCTATCCACCAATGTGTATTATTAAAGATCACAACAACACATTTGGAAACTTCTTCATATGTTGTAAATGAATCCTGAATGGGACAAATATGAAAATTGCAAGCCGTATCAAAAATCCAATCATCCTCAGGTTTGGAATCGCCATTTGAAATAATCAAAAACTCTCCATCGTTGTGAAACGTTTCTCCAATACTAGCTACACCAGAAATACCTAATTGCTTTCACTTTTGATTAGCTACGGCCAATTTTTCTCTATTCTACAACTTATAGCAATCATTAACCAAGTGCTCCTTCCTTTTGCAATAATTACAAAATTTATTTGTGAAGTTAGATCTTAATTTGCCTTTTACACAACCACCATCAACAATAAGGTCATCTCCATGAGCCTCAGTTTGAATGAAATGCTTTATCTTCTCTTTTGAATTTTGAGCATCATAAACATTTTCGATGGCTAGAGTATCACGATTATATAGGATCATATCTCTAAACGACATATATGAAACTGGCAACGAACACTGTAAAATAAAACCCAAATCTTTTTAATCATATTTAACCTCTAAAGTTTCAATGTCAGCGACGGTTTCCTTAAACACAGTGTAATCTTGAAGAGATGTACATTATGTCATATGATGAGAATAAATAAGCTGCTTCAAATGCAATTCGTTAGTAAGACTCTTAGTCATGCACAATTGCTTCAATCTTAACCATAACGCAACGATGGACTTCTCCTTCAAAACATCCCGAAGAATGTTATTCAAAAGATGAAGATGAATTTGTGATAGGGCCTTCCAATCCATACATTGTTTCTTCTCACGATCCCAAGCTATATTAGTCTTGTCAAATCCCACAACATATCGTCCAAATCCATCTGAGCAAGTATTGCTCACAACTTTTCCCGCCACAACGAAAACCTTGCGCTACGACCCAAAAGCGAAATATCATACAGTTGCTATCCCAAAATAATAATAATAATAATAATAATAATAATAATAATAATAATAACTCCCTATGAATTATGTCTTATCTCTGATACCAGTTTATTATAAACAACGACGAAATACCAGATAACCACATACCAATTTATTATAACAATAGGCGACAAAATAATATGGCACAATATGAAATAATTGATCACAAACTCAAGAATAAAATAGTCAATTAGGAACAAGAAATTGGTACAACTGGTCCTAGATCTATAGGGTTGCTGTGCAAATAGTCTCTAATTTTTAAGCGTAAAAGATCAAACTTTTGATATAAATACTAAGGGCCTATTTGGTACGGCTTAAAATTCAATTAAAATTGAAAATATAGCCGTTATTGGGTCCCACCCGTCTAATAAAAGTCAACAATAACGACTAATTTTTCAATTTTAATCTACCAAACACCCTCTAAAATACCTTTACTTTAATTAAATAATAAATTAAATTAATTAAAAAAATATGATATAAGAGCATTTTCTATGCAACCGTTGATTGTTTGAAAAATTGTGCCATAAAAGCAAATATAGAATGTGTTAAAAAAAAAAATTCTTATCCAATGCAAGTTGCTCTATTTTTTCACAAATTTTTTTTTTAAAAAAAAACTTATTTTCACCTATACATTTTCCCATAAAATAATTATAAATGAATTTTTTTTTTAACTTTTTAATCACAATTTTCAAAAAATCACTATTTCATACTCATTAGGCTAAAAAAATCTTCTATTTTGCTCATTAGGCACAATTTTTAAAGCAATTGATGATTGCATTTTCAAACAGGATGAGTTGTATTTTCTTTTTCTTTTTCATATTTTTATAATATTTCTTTTTCACTTATTTTATTATTTTATTTATTTAACTAAAAGTAGGATAATTTTAGTCTTTTTCTATCAAAGGATTTATATTTTTAACAGTCAATTAGATAGAAAACGTCTAAAAAGACTAAGCGAAAAGTCTTTTTCTACGTATTAAGCGAAAAGTTAAAAATGTTCTCATCAAAATTTGAAGGTTAAGGATCATTTGTACAGTAATATTAGGAACGCCAATTCCCCTTTAGGTTGGGAACTATAGATTGAATATAATATGTTGTTCAATAAATGAACCACAAATTGGACTTGCAAAAATTCGTATTCATCTAAATCAATTATTTTATATTGAACAGACTGCATACCTCAAAATATAAAGTAAGTTGGCATTTAATTTTTTCGTCAACGATAAACAAGTTATCTTTGTTATTCTGTCAATTTTAAATAAAAATCATTGTTACTATATAAATAAAAATTACATAATAATTAATTAATAGTGTTCACCAAATTCCTCCACTCATTGAGTTGATAACTTCCTATTAAGCAAGTAGTTTCACATCGCGAGTAATTACAATTGATATGACTGTTAATGTCGTCTTGACTCAAACTTCGAGTAGCGATATGAGTGTTAATGTCGTCTCGACTCAAACTTCGAGTAGCGATGTGAGTGTTAATGTCGTCTCGACTCAAACTTCATTTAATAGTCAAAAAATTTGATAACTGTAAAATGACGACACAACATTTCACTTCTAGTAAGTGCAACTTTTTGATGTCAATATAACTTTGTTGACAATTTTGAGTCACGATTTAAACAATGGTATTTGGTTTGAATATTGTGGTAGATCTTAAGGGTTTTGTAGTTGTTTCTTTTTTTTTTTTTTAAAGTGTTCCTAAGAAGTTGCCAGGACTAACCTTTTACCATATTATATTTTCTATACAAAAAATTTGTAATAATCTCAACTTTGAGCCCATTTTAGTTTTAAATTCTAGTTATATTAGAGCATTGTTCACCATTTCATTAAGTTGATGGTTGGTTAAACTAAAAAATCTTACTAAAATTTAAATCAAATTCAGCAACTAATTGTCCATCATATATTTTACGGAATTCACAACTTTTTTACCATATACATTCTATCAAATTTATCAAAATCTATTAAAAATTTGATTTTATCTAAACTAAACATGGGCTAAAGTTATTTCTCTAGTAGGTGCTCTTGTTTCCGTTTTTTCTCGATAGTGTCAATTAAACTTAATTTCTCAAAATATTCATAAAAAGTCAAATCTTTTTCTCCATTGTAACAATTTAAACATTCAATTAAGGTAATGTAATATCATATCGAACCGTTTTAAGTAGTTAGGAGTGAGAAAAAAAATCTTTATATTTATATCTTCAACACACATTTTTACATACATATTGGATTTAATTCTTGATGAAATGACTAATCCTTGCAATTATAGTTTTGAGTTTAGCAATATTTGAATTAACGAGTAAAGAGATAATAATATCAATACTCAATTGAAATTAAAGGGACATAATCATGTGTCTTTGAAAATTTTGGAAGTTGTCCTTTTCGTTATCCTCAAATTCATTTAATCTTTTCGTTAAGATTGGAAGAGCAATAATGCCTCAAATAATGACATATTATACTTAATGTCCGGTGCTTATTAGGAAAACACGTTCTTTCAAAACACTTATTTCACACACTTTGCTAAGTAGACGCAACATTAAACTTAGCTAAGAAGTTGTTTGACAAAGCTTTTAATAAGAGCCCGTTTGGTACCGATTAAAATCTAATTAAAATTGAAAATATAGCCGTTATCGGGTCCCACTCGTTTAATAAAAGTTATCAATAACAGCTAATTTTTCAATTTTAATCCGATTTTAATCCCTCCCAAACTGACTCTAAATATTTTAGCATATTCTAATAAAAGCTGATGAAATGCGTGATTGAAAAGTTAATAAAAATTGTGATTTATATAAAAATATGATTAAAATTAATTATTGATTTTGGTCTCAACTCTTTAAGGGCTTGTTCGGTATAGATTTTAATCAAATTAAAATTGAAAATATAGTCGTTATTGGGTCCCACGTGTCTAATAATAGTCAACAATAATGACTAATTTTTTAATTTTAGTCTAATTTTAATCTCTACCAAACACACTCTAAATTTTTCCAAACAAACGCTATGTAAAATAGCTACAAAGAAAAAAAAAAAAAGGGTTGCATAATTTCAATATTTCATGTACGAGGTAATTGGATGATGATATAGTGGTTCAGAATCTTCAATTATACTTTAATCTATAATTGCTTGTTGATTTAAACGTATTCTTCTACTTCTTTTCTCTTTTTGGTTATTTTCTTTTGACTTCCAATTCTATGGTCGGGCCACGATATATTGGTAAGGAAGCGTTATGATTTAGAATGAAGCATGTTCCCTCATCAACTTTTACTTTTAGATTTATAACATATTCATACCTTAGTCGTCTTGCATATATATTTCTTATCTGATGTAGTTAAAAATCAGAATTAAAATTTGACTTTTAGTAGATTTTGATAAATATTGGTAAAATATATGATTAAAAAGTTGTGAATCCCAAGAAATGTGTAGTTAAAATTAATAGTTATTTTTAACTTCAAAATTTTAGTAGATTTTAATTTACACCAAACACGAGCTTAGTATATTTTTATAAAATTGATAAATGTTTGGTTGAAAATTTGACGACTTAAATTTTTATCAATTTTTTAATCTGCACCAAACATGAACATATATAATAAGATATGGAGGATTCTTATTTTAGGTCGAATAGATGATTAATTAGTTTTTATATTTTACTTGTTCTTTTTCCACGTTTATGGATTCGTGAAAATTGCATATAATTAATAAGTCAACATACTTGTTTCTTCCTTTTTATGTATTGCATAGTCACTTCTTTTAGACGACGATAAGATTCATCTTCGAGAGGAAAACAATATAAATCACCAGCTAAGGTCTCGAAATATTATCATAGTGTGTTAAATTGTTTAACCTTGAAACATACCACAATAGCCGTGGGGAACATCGACATTGAAACTCTTTTAATTAGGGGTCCCTTTGAGATGCCCTTAATACATGCTAATAGGCTGGATCACAACACTATTAGAAAACATAATCACATGGAAATATATTTTCCAAGCATTGCTTAAATCATAAGAATAAAGCCCCTTGTCCAGGTTAAAAAATAGATACAATACAAACAGATTGACTGACAGTGTACATGTGGATGTTTTTATTTTTCAAACTATCCAATTACATTTTTTGTTTTTGAGTATGCCATTGAATCTGTTCATATAGCATGATTGAAATCATAAATTAAAACTTAATCTTCAAATGGCTTTTTGTATACTTACCATATATGGCAACTTAAAATCCTGAAACAATTATTAGTTGTTAATCACGATGATTAACTTGTAATTTATTAAGTTAATTGGTAAGATTTGAAAGCTTAATCTCATCTAAAAAATTGTTGATAATTTGGCTTAACTACTACTTTATGCTAATTATAATGTAAAATTGACTTATGAAGAAGGCAACATTATAACATAAGAATTAAAAACCCTTTTCATCCAAACTTTTATCTAAAGCTTGATAATGTCATTTGAAATGACCCCTTTTGCGCCCCCCCAATCTTGAATTATTACATCTATGCCTTTTGCTTTGTGGTGGAAATAATGGAGCCCTTTTCATTTTTTGGGAGAGAGCTTATGGATCCTAAAGGAACCATTTGAGATTCTAAGTGTGGTGTGGGGCTCGTTTAGTTGAGTCTAATCAATTTAGTGCCATGTTAAAGTGCCAATCTATTGCTCATTAGGTAATGTACGAGACTTTGGCATAAAACAGGTTTTTTAAATGGGGTTTTATTAGTGATGGCAAATAGGTCGAGCGGCTCGTCGGCTCGGCCGCTCGGTTCGTGAAAACACGAGTCACGAGGGCTCAAGAATTTTTTTATAAAAAAAACGTGAAAAAGTTAAAAAGAAAAAAAAAAAGGTTCTCGGGCTTACGGCTCGGCTCGTGAGCTCACGAGCTCATGGGCCGAGCCAAACTCGCCTGCGAGCAAACGAGCCACTAGTAGGCTCGGCTCGTGAGCTCGTGGGTTTAAGGGTCGAGTCGATTGCCAACTCCAGGTTTTATTAGTAGAAAAATTTCACTAAAAGGAACTGAACCGACTCGGCTCATTGCAACCTCCAGGTTTTATTAGTAGAAAAATTTCACTAATAGGCACTTCAATGTCTAATCCGTTTCAAATCAATTGAATTAAGACGCCTCTCAACTGCCCTCCCTACCCCCCTTAAAAGTCGTTCAAAAGTTTCTATTAACGTGGAAAAGCATAATTGGGCCAAAAAAATTTATTGGACCAGATTTACTGTATTGGACCATCAGTTTGTTTACAACCAGCCCACATATATGAACTTTAGCCTAGGTGGCCCGTCGACATATGATCTCACGATAGTCGATGCAAATATATGAAAGAACAACAAATTAAGTCTTCTTCTAAAATTTGAAATTTACTACATTACACAACTATACAGTATTTAGAGGATCAAGTTGAAAAATATGCAAATACATAGGAATTTCAAAAAATCAGGCGTATCTTAAAATTTATTACTTTTTGTTATAGTGTATATAATTTTCGATGTCATCTAATTTTTTTACATTGAAATTTTACAAATCATTCAATTTATAAGTTAAAATGGTTGTAATTACATTCCATGTTATTGATATTTTAGTGCATATGATTCTTCTCCCCTTTTTATATTTTTATATTTTATTTTATTTTTTAAAATTGTAAGTTACTAACTCACACGCCCCCATATTATATTACAATGAAATAACGAAAATGATCTCAACGACCACTTAAATACTACTCATCTTGCGATTTTTGAGGCAAAAATAATAATCAATTTTATATAATCGAGTTGTTCAACTATTTCTTTTTTAATGAATAATATGACAAATCTATTCAATCTTTATTGTGATAGTTGATCGAAAGTAAGTCTTGATTTATTTCAACTTAGAGAAGCTTTTTTCTACTGATACAATTGTAACCAAAATAGTGAGCAAAATCTTGTAATCAAAACATGCATTTGGAAAATAATAATTCATTTTCTTCAAGTAATTTAGCACATCAATTGCTCTTTTGTTTTTCTGTGTAAACATCACTTCAAAACTGTCAACTCCGTATATAACTCATTACAAATAATGTCTGAATGTCCATTATATTTCAAATACTGCTCAAGATTCTCACATGATTTCAACAAACGTCAACATGTATACTCTTTAATCTCTCTAAATTAAACAAAAATTCAAATGTCTCTTCATAAAGTAATTTTTCAAAGAGAGCTTGAAATAAATACTGAGTTTGATGAATTATAAAGAGAAAATAATTAACTCTAAAAGACATCCACAACCCTTTTTAGATGTCTAGAACATGGCATCAGAAGTCGAAAATGAATTCCAAAAGCAGTTCAATACTCGAATGTAATAGACTAAGTCATTGAGGTAGACTTCCAAACAAAAATCAGATGTATGGAACACCTTAAGAAACCTAATAACTACATAAAACTCATCAAAACTAATATTAAGGACCTTTAACTGGTTTAAGTGAAATTATAAAGTTCAAAAGTTCGTATCAAAAGCTTTAAAGTGAATTTTTATCAGCTTGAAATAGTTATTGAAGCTTTTTTATGTCCAAAACTTATTTTAGGATTCATCCTTCTTAACCAAAAGACGCTTGATCTTTTATCTTCAAAATAGTTATTTCATATTTTTTTGTTTTTAAGATTTTGGAAATTGGTTCCTCTGTACAAAAATCGCTGCATAAACAGGTAAGTCATTCTGGTGAGTAGTTTGCAAAAAATAACAAGAACCAATGCATAAACAGCAAAATAAATAAATAATCCCTACCAACGATTAATTAACAATGAACAATTTTATAAAGCATTTTCGAAAAAACCAATTAGGAAAAGAAAAATATGAGATACTAGTATATGTGCAAGCAAGTGAAAGAAACTAGAAAAAGGAAATTTAGACATAACCAAAACAGTATGTAAATAGAAAAAGGAAAAGAGAAATTGAGAGGTGGATTGTTGATGGTGATTGGTGAATCAGTGATGACGGCCACCACATCAACTCCGACCTCTACCGCTGTTCTTCGATCTAGGTTTTGTCATTGATTTCTTGAGGTTTCGGTATGGAGGTTTTGAATTTTTGAAGGCTTAGGCGAATAGTCGGTTTTATAAAATAAAAATAAAAATAAGAAAAAGGAAAAGTGAAAGGAAATAATATTGAGCCCCTAAAAAGTTGGGCCTGAGATAGAGGCCTATTGGGCCTCTCTTTAAGTTCGGCCTTAAAAATTTCGTATTTGTACCACCTACCACAACCACTTTCTACCAAAAATCATCACAACTTGACAAGTGAAAGCACAAAAAAAAAACGAAAAAAAAGGAACAAACACCACCACAAATCACCATTTTGAAGATGAAGGACTAAAACTGCATGAAAAAATGAGTCAAATTGTAGAAATCAATGATTTTGACCTAAATTTTGTTGTATGAATAAATATCTTATTCCAACATCTGAAATAGACTAGCGAATATCCATTAAACACATATTATAGGAGTCAAAGGGGATTCTTTGGACAAAATGTCATATCAATAACAATAAAGGAGCCCTAAAACGAGAGAACTCGAGAAATCGATCAAAAAGTTGAGATTTTAAGGTTTTTACAAGGACACAAATTCTTGGTAGAATATCTTCATATAAAGTTTTAAATATTTAATTGATGTTGTGAATTATTTTTACTTATATTCTTAATAATTAGGGTTAATTTGTCATTAGTTCATTGATTTGTGAGCGATAATTACGTCAAAAAGCAAATTTTTGTTTAGACTACATAGTGAAGAATTATTAATTGAAAAAAAGGGAAGAGATATACGTTTATGATTGTCACGTAGTTACATGAATTCTTTCTTGCTAGAATGCTTTTTCTTAAGGCTTATTCAAATTCACGTATAGATATAATTTGTTGATTTAATTAGACATGATTGGTTTGAATTTGAAAGAGATAAATCAATTAATTTAAAAGAATTTGACCGGGTACAGGCTAATCAATTGTCATAAAATTTAGTGATTTAGATTAAAGAGCTATCTATGGTGAACTTGTGAATTCTAACACTTCAACCATCATTAAAAAAATTACTTTTATTAGTTTAGTACATCTAAAATAAAAATCATAAAAAGAAAAGATAATTACTTCTATTTGACTCAAACGGAAAGTTAGGAATTGTTCTCAATGATTAGATAGTAGTCCTCGTCAAACGTCAAAATGATAATTTGGACTCTTAAGTGTGCTTTATTTCTTGTTGCGATCTGTACACGAGTAACACATGTTACTTGCTTATAACCATTCTACATTATTATTTTGCCACCAAAACCACCACAGCTAAAAGTTAGTCTACGCCTTCTCCTTCACATGGAAGCGAACAAAATCAAATGAAAATAAGAAAATATAACAAAATTAATATTAAAATATCAACCAAACAAGTCGAATAAAAGCTTTCTTCAATTCATAGAGCCATTTGGCTTTTGATATTAATTCCCATTGTCCATCTTCTTCATTCTTATAACATAAAATTCTACAACAAAATTGTGTTGGTCAGGTTTTGATAGAGACGGTACTATCTTGCGATGGAAAATAGCAATAAAAGTTGCATGGATCTTCTTTAACCCGATCTTTCGTGCCTCAAAATTTTGCGTATGGTAGCGCAATCACCCTATTCTGTCTCGTAAGAAGATTCGGAATGATAGATAGTGATGGGGGTTGAGGTAAAGGTGGGGTGGAGGTTCATGGTATTCAGGGCCGGTCCTTTGATTTTCGGGGCCTGAGACGAACTTCCAAAGTTGGGTCCCCCAAAAAAACGTAAATGCAACATATTGCTAACTTAATACTGAACAGTAGAACAAAGAAATATAAAGAATAAAAGATTTATATTATATAATAACAAAACCGACAAGAGTTCAAACAATCAATTAAATACTATTTGTCTCGCTGTTTTAGA
>CAIGRL010166557.1:0-14130 GCA_903798325.1 Fraxinus xanthoxyloides | reverse complement strand
ACAACGAAGGAACAAAAAAAAAAACACAGACAGAGGGATAGAAAACTCTCTGTGACAGCAGGCAACGGAGAAAGTTGTGTGTTGTAACGTTAACGTCAATTATTGGCATTTTATCTTCTAGTGGCTAAAGATAAGGGAAACAATACGAGGTTGTGATTATGGTCAAAGTAAAAAATAATTTTGTCTAGTTCGGTTTCTTCTATGATAATTATTCTATGTGTTGTATTACCTTTGTATTTTGAAATGAAATTTGAAAGATTTTAGTGATAATACACATTATGCATGTAGTCGAAGTATGAGGTGTTACGGTCAAGTACGGATTTACTTGTTTTAAGAATGGGATTGAAACATTTTCACTAGGTGCATGTGCCACCTTTGTTATGTCATTGTGGGGGGTCTACATGTGAAATGATTCGAGTTTGATTTCTGTAGTACACAAAAAAAAAAATTTAGCGAGGCTTTAATGTTACAAAGGTTGAACATCATGGAGGAGTTAAATCGTGAGATGTTCCTCAGCAAGTTAAGGTACAAGAGCTGTCATACTAATGTCCACAAAGAGTCTAATTCCAAACATTGTTAGAGGCAGGAATCGAACCACTACACTGCAGCTGTCAGTTCAACTGAGACTACTTCACTCATGTTCTTTGCATCACTGAACTATGCCCCGAGGGGCACGAGGCTTTAATATTACTCGTATACAGATTTAGTTTAAGAATCGAACGAGTTAGGCAGTTGTATTAGACCACCGATATATTGTAGGCTCCAATTTTTAAAATCTACCATTTGTGTATTTGTTTTTCTTATTCAAATCTTTGTCGATAATTAATAATATATAAAACTGATTAAATCATTATATCGACGAACTTTTCGTCATTGATTATTTTCTCCATTAATTTTTTTTTTATAGTTGTTTTCAAAAGGACTTCCTTAACAATTCTGTCAAAGGTCCCAAATTTCTTGAGCCACATTTGCTCACATGCACGACCTATGTTAAGTTCGTGTCTTATTTCTTTTTCAACTTCTTTTTTTTTGAAAATCAAAAGAAATTGAGGTTGTTCTTTTCTATTTCAGTTTTTAGTTTTGAGTTTTGAATTTATTTTGAAGTTTGTATTTTGAGATGATTGAAAACGTGTTCTTTTTGTCATTTTGAAAAATTATTTTTTTTAAAAAAAATGAAATTTTGATTTGGTTTTAAGTTTTAACTGAAAACAACAAAAATGACTTTTTTTGGTGTTTTCATTTTCTTTTTAAATTTTAAACTAGTTTTTGAAAATTTGTTTCTAAAAATAGATAAATAAATGTGTTTTCAGTATTTTTGAAAATGAAAAACTAAAAATGGTTTGAGAACAGCAAAGAAAACGTGTCCTAAGTTGCTCGACTAGTATGAGTTGAGCCTAGAACATGCAGCTCTCAGTTTATCGTGCAAATACTTGTCAATCCCTGATTAGATGAATTAGAATAATTCATTACAAAAAGTTAGAACCTTAAAGTGATTTTGACGAATAATTATATAAAACATCTACCTTTGCAAAGCTTGTCTTTTAGTCACTTTCCACGGCCAAATATCAGAGTAATATATAATATATAACATTATTGTACCAGAAAAAGGGCTTTTTGCCTAATGTAATATATGAATTTCATTGAACATAGTCCATAAAACTATTTGCCATAACAAAAAATGAATTGTGACTCAGTATAAACAAATAAATGAATTTTGTTTTACTCAAAAGATAAATTATTCAACCGATTATGACATGCATACATAATTGTATCTATCTTGTAAGTGAGACAATCACAATTATAATTGTTTAATAATACTATTCTTGTGAGCATAGTTGCCTCGTTCAATCGAAAAAATGAAAATAAAATGTGTTTACATCAACACACTACATAAAAAATCTCGAAATTTTTCTATCGTAAAATACAAAATTTTGTCTACATAACAAAATACTATCGATGTAGAAGTCCATTTCATGTAATTATCATGGCATTTCTTTAAATATATACTTTAAATCACCAAAAAGAAAGAAAAAAAAATATTACAATCGTGTTACTTCTAGCCCCTTTTCGACCAAGTTATTTTAAGATTATAAGTTGATATAACTTTATTTTTAATCATAAATTTTATTAAATTCTCGATTTTCATCCACTTCTAATCACATTTTTCATGTGATCTACCAACTTATGTGCTTGATGTTTTGCCGATGTACGATTTGACGGAAATTAGGACATTAAAGTTGAAATGGTCCTAAATGTGATATCATTAAACCGTTGGAAAAGGATTGTTACAAAAAGTAGATATGGACTTTAAAGTAAAGCAATGTTATCACTGACTTTGTTTGAATGAAAATTCGGACATCACTTTATGCAATGAAGCCTCACATTTTCTTACCTTCTTTTTTCTATGAGATATGCGTGTAAAGCATTACTGATATTTTATGGATCCTTGATTGCCCGTCTCTTTAATTTTTTTTTACAATTTTAGAGTGTGTTTGAATCACGTTATATTGGAAGAATGTATTCTGAAATAGAAATTTGACAGAGAACGTGTGGTTGAAAAAGAAGGAAAAATTATTGATTTGATGAAAAATATTATTTTATTGAAGAACGTGTATTTGAAAATGAATAGAAAAATGAAAATAAAAATTTTAATATTTATCAAACATGGACTCAGAGTCATTGTTTGAATCACATTTTTAGAATATATTTTGTTAAAAAGTACTTTTTAAAGATTATCAAGTAATTAAAATTAAAAAAAACATTTTAAATTTATGTGCAAAATTATTATTATTATTATTTTTGGGAAACGATTCATGTTTGAAAATGAGTTTGGAAAAAAAAAAATTACGGTTTAAAGAACAAGGCTCAAACATGGACACGATTTTGAATTGATAAATCATATTTTTGGAAAAATACTATACAAGTAAGAATAACATTTAGTCCATGTTTGTCATTCTCAACTGCACATTTCATGGAATTCAAAATTTTTATCAACTTTTCAACCATATATTTCATTAATTTTTATCGAAATATACTTAAAATTTTATTTTTATTCAAATCAAATTGGGGCTTAATTTGAGTATTATCGTTACGTCTTTCGCACATATTTGTAAGAAAACCCTTATATTTTTTTAGTAAGTTTCAATTTTATTCCAAGTGCTCTTTATCCTTTTCGTGGTTGATCGAGATTACTCACTTTCTTTTAATGGAAGACTGAAGCTTAGTCGCAATATTCACTGGATCAAGTTATACTCTTGATTCTAGAGTAAATATCTCGTTTCACTCTTATACTATCGAAAAAATAAAATCTTGGCTTGTAGTTTTTCATTTGATTAATCTATTCTTGAAAAACTATAAGCTTTTCGTTACAATATAGTTGAAAAAAATCACACGTTAAAATGTTTTAAGTGCTTTCTTCGACAAAATAAGTCTAGACTTCGTCATAGTTTTTCAAAAAATAAGATGGACGATACTAAAATCTTTAAAACTCTTTTTAAAAATGTATCCTATAATTATTGTCTAGTGCAATATTGTCGAATATTGCATTTTGTCACGTTTTTAAAGATTATCCTCTCCCCAAAACATGGGTCTACAAATACAATTGTGCAATTTTTTTTTCCTATTTATTATAGATTATGAAAAAATGAAGTAAAATATTTTATTCCTGCTTTCAAGTAAAATAGTCTTCAATCAAGTCAATAATTGCGTCGTTTGTGATACTCTGTTAGTCAAGCATATCGGAGTGTAGGCACAATAGAATAACATCACCAAGTTGACTAATTTGTTTGGAATCTCTCTCTCTCTCTCTCATTTTTTACTACTATATTTTCGTAGTGATAACCATTAAATGCATGTTTGAAAAATGATTGTAATCAATTTGAATTATATATAAATTGAAATAAGTGATGAATAAGTATATAGTGCTTGTATGTCTCACGAAATATGCGAATAAAATGTAAATTTGACTGATCATGTTTATAGATTAAGGCCCTGTTCGGTACGAATTAAAATTAGATTTTAATTTAAGTTAAACTAAAACAATCAATAATAACCACATCTTTCATGTGTCTAATAGTTTTTCAACCACACATTTTAAAAACTTTTATCACAATCTCCTAAAAATCTAATTTTAATCCACATCAAACACTCTCTAAACAAATTACATCGACTGTTATTTGGTAAAAAAATTTTAAGAATAAATTTTGTGAAAATGATTTTTTTTTTTTTTTGGAAATGTGTGCTTAAAAATAGGAAAAATTATGAATTTACGTGTAAAATTATTTTATTGAGAGAATGTGTATTTCAAAATAAATTTGAAAAAAAATAAATTTAAAAAAAGAGTCGTAAGAATTATTATTATTATTTTTTTCTTCAATATCAATTGCTAACCTTAAGCAATAGTAATAAATAATTTTTTTTTCGACTTAAAAGAGTCGTAAGAATCTCATTTAACCTTGCAATATGGGTCTTGTCAATTTACCCGAGAGTTACAAGTGTCTTTCCCATACCCTACTCACAATAAATGCAAAAATGAAATCACAAATATGTGGGCAAGGAAATTAAAGAGGAGGATGAGAGGCCATGTGCGTTCATGGCTCTTTGTTGTTTCAGCCGGTCTCATCTTGATCTTTATCCACCAACTTCCATAAATCTGGAAAAGCCAAATTTCGTTAAACTAAGAAAGGAAAAAAGAAAAGAAAATTAAGCGGGTGTTTGGTGGGAATTCAAACTAGATTTTTAGTAGATTGTGATAGAATTTTTTGAAATATGTGGTTAAAAATTGTGGAACTTATAAAAGATATGATTAATATTAATTATTTAATTTATATTAAAATTTAATTTTAATCCAAAATAAACATGACCTAAAATTAAAATGCTGCTTGCTTACTCAAAATACATGCCTCACAAATTATAAAAGGTAGAAATGTTACAATTTGCAGCTTTTACAGAGGAAATCCTGCTATATTTTTTATAGGTGCTGTGGTTGGTTACTTGTGTTTTTAGCATTTGTCAAATGAGAAACTGTCAATTGTATCCGTAAATAATTTGACAACGCCTTATTCTGTGCACTTAGGCTTAGCGCTGTGCGGAATGTTAATGCGCGCTGGTTCAAGTACCTAAAAGCTAAGGAAAAGATAAATATGGTGAAAGTTTGGTCCTTACAGCTTTTATGTAAAGTTGAAAATATTATTATTAATAATTATTTAAATTAATGGGAAATGCAAAAGGCTATGTAATACTACTGCAACTGTTACCACTCTATCTGCGGTTTCACAGTTTCATTTCTATTATAGATTTGGTGTAGGTGGGGCATGCCTAAGTTCGCTCTTGAAATCCATTTCTCATACTCAAAAATCCGATCTTTTTAACTGGGCTCTTCTCCTGGGAACCTCTGTTTATGGTGGTTCTTGAATAAGCTTTGATCCGAACGCTTGGTTCTTTATAAGAAGAGTTTACAGGGTTTCAACTTTCAAGATGGGTGATAAACCTGAAGTTTTGGATGCTGTATTGAAGGAGACTGTTGATTTGGTAAGGGATCTGAATGCTTTTCTTGTTTGTGCTATATGGGTTCGTTTTTGGTTAGTTTTTGATGGATTTCGTGTGGGTTTTTCTTGCTTGTTTTTGCGCAGGAGAACATTCCCATTGAGGAAGTGTTTGAGAATCTGAGATGTACCAGAGATGGTCTTTCAACTGAGGCTGCTCAAGAAAGATTAACCATTTTTGGGCACAACAAACTTGAGGAAAAGAAGGTTCATTTTACATTCTCTGGCCCTTTTTAACTGCGATAGTCTTAAATTTTCCTTGCACTTTATGTGTGTGAATGCTTAGGCTAAAATAATTCTGATGCTGACATGAAGCTCATTTGCATCTCAATTCTTATGTTTCCTTGCTTCCTTTTTTATGTTATTATGGGTGTTTGTGTATTAATTGTTCAAGCTTTAAATGAGTGATAATTTTAACAAAATGATTTTTGGGATAGTTATAGCTGGTTATTCTGTCCTTCTGAATTTGGATCTGGTGACTTCGTGGTTTTGAATTTGGATTTAACGATAAAATTTCATGTCTTTATGGGCCTGGGGTGTGTCTACAGGAGAGCAAATTCTTGAAGTTTTTGGGGTTTATGTGGAACCCTCTCTCATGGGTTATGGAAGCTGCGGCTATAATGGCAATTGCCCTTGCAAATGGAGGAGTAAGAACATAGTTTTTAAAATCGTATTGCTGAAAAGTATGCATTTTTGTGGAGGGTTTACTAATGTTTAAATTCAATTTCTGCAGGGTAAGCCTCCGGATTGGCAAGACTTTGTGGGTATTATTACTTTGCTTGTGATAAATTCAACAATTAGTTTTATTGAGGAGAACAATGCTGGCAACGCAGCAGCAGCTCTCATGGCCCGTCTTGCTCCAAAAGCTAAGGTTAAATTGATATTATCGTATGTTGGAGTTACCATGAATGGTTTGCCTTGTTTGTTTTTATCTGATAAATAATAGCTATTATGATGTAGGTTCTTAGAGATGGGAGGTGGAGTGAGGAAGATGCTGCGATTTTAGTCCCCGGTGATGTAATCAGTATTAAACTTGGAGATATAATTCCCGCGGATGCTCGCTTGCTCGAGGGTGATCCATTGAAAATTGATCAGGTGTGTTATTTTTTCACGATTTTCTGGCTCACTATAATACTCACTATCAGTTTATTGGAGCTAGTTGAATCACCAATGATGGAATTTGCAGTCTGCTTTGACGGGCGAGTCCCTTCCTGTAACAAAGGGCCCAGGGGATGGTGTTTACTCGGGTTCTACCTGCAAGCAGGGAGAGATTGAAGCTGTTGTCATTGCTACTGGGGTTCACACATTTTTTGGAAAGGCTGCTCATCTTGTTGATAGTACTAACCAAGTTGGGCACTTTCAAAAGGCAAGTAACAAGAAATACGCCATATTTTTTCTGGATTTCTTATATTTCCCTTTGAAATCTCAATTTTAGTATTATTTTGTTGTTGTATTGGTTAGGTTTTGACTGCAATTGGAAACTTTTGTATTTGCTCTATAGCGGTGGGGATGATTATAGAGATTATTGTGATGTACCCCATCCAACATCGAGATTATCGCCCTGGGATTGATAACCTTCTTGTGCTTCTCATTGGAGGAATACCAATTGCGATGCCAACTGTTCTATCTGTTACAATGGCCATTGGTGCTCATCGTTTGGCTCAACAGGTTTTGCTTGGTTCCCAGGGTTATGGCTATCTATTGTAGCTCGAGAATTCTAGTATGTGATGGGATATTAATACATGTGCAGGGAGCTATTACAAAGAGAATGACAGCTATAGAAGAAATGGCAGGCATGGACGTGCTTTGCAGCGATAAGACAGGAACTTTGACTCTGAATAAACTTACTGTTGATAAGAATCTTATAGAGGTTAATTAATAAGTGATTTTCCACTGTTTTTCAATGCATTTTCCTTNATGCCAACTGTTCTATCTGTTACGATGGCCATTGGTGCTCATCGTTTGGCTCAACAGGTTTTGCTTGGTTCCCAGGGTTATGGCTATCTATTGTAGCTCGAGAATTCTAGTATGTGATGGGATATTAATACATGTGCAGGGAGCTATTACAAAGAGAATGACAGCTATAGAAGAAATGGCAGGCATGGACGTGCTTTGCAGCGATAAGACAGGAACTTTGACTCTGAATAAACTTACTGTTGATAAGAATCTTATAGAGGTTAATTAATAAGTGATTTTCCACTGTTTTTCAATGCATTTTCCTTGGCAAACAGGAGTTAACATCTATTTTGTGCTTTATGTGCTTGTCCACAGGTTTTTGCTAAAGGTGTTGATGCAGATACTGTTGTTCTGATGGCAGCCCGAGCCTCTCGAACAGAAAACCAGGATGCAATAGACGCTGCTATAGTTGGGATGCTGGCTGATCCGAAGGAGGTAGCATTCTATCTTAGTAGAAAGTTTGGTACGCAGGATTGACTTTATTGGAAAGTATTAGAAACTAAAAAGATCAAATTTTGATTATTATGCTATGCAGTACTGTGTACCAGACAAAACCTAGATGTCGGTTATACAACTTATGAGTCCACTTTCCTGTAACTTTTGACTTTTAAAATCACCATGATCAGGCACGTGCTGGCATTCAAGAACTCCACTTCCTTCCTTTTAATCCTACTGACAAGCGAACAGCATTGACCTATTTAGATAAAGATGGGAAAATGCACAGGGTCAGCAAAGGTGCACCAGAGCAGGTAAATAGTGCCCTTCTATTATGGTCTTTCTGTTATTTTGTAATTCTAATTTCTTCCTCAACATGTATTGTAGATTCTAAATCTTGCGCATAATAAATCTGAAATAGAGCGTAGGGTACATGCTGTGATTGATAAATTTGCAGAAAGAGGGTTGAGGTCACTTGCCGTGGCATACCAGGTAAACCGAATAGTATTTTTTTATTCCATAGGAATCTTCTTATAATGATGATGTTATGCATTGAATTGTTTGTTGCCAAGAAAATGGAAATTGAATTATTTCATGGGCATGCATTACATTTTCTTGCAGGAAGTTCCGGAGCGAAGAAAAGAGAGTCCTGGAGGGCCATGGCAATTTATTGGTCTCATGCCTCTCTTTGATCCACCCAGACATGACAGTGCAGAGACTATAAGAAGAGCTTTAAATCTTGGAGTGAACGTCAAAATGATCACTGGTACATTTTGTATTGCAACTTTAAGCAATAATATTCGGCCAATTGAAATCTGTTTGATGGCTTTATATCTGGTTATACATGCACATTTTCCGTATTTGCAAATTCTCTAAAATGTTGCCCACACACTACTGAATACGTTTTCCTACGCTGGTATCTGTCTCTGAAATATGGATTGTATTAATTTGTCATATTCCTCGGTCGTATTTTCTTTTGTTTTGTTAAAGAAGCAAGGTTAGTTTTTTTCGTAGGATTGTTTATTGTATATCAGACCCAGCCCTTCCTTTTCCTGGAGACTTTCACTAATTTTTCGGAAGAGAGAAAAATTGATGTTTTTATTAACATGTTTTCATGAGCTACTGACAGTGGGGTGCAGAAACAGAATTTTGGGCACGACATTTAGCCCTTGTTTGATTTTCTGATAAATGAGTTTGTGAAAAGTGATGTTTTTGGAAAACGTATGATTAAGTCATTTCCTAAAGCCCATTTTTCCTTAACCTCATTTTTAACCATATGCTTCGACCCTGATTAAGCTATTTCTAAAACTCATTTTCAACCACACGTTTCATGAGACCTACAATTTTTACCAACTTTTCAGCCACACGCGATCAACTTTTATCAAAATTTAATAAAAACCTAATTTTTGCTAAACCAAACTGGGGCTAAAAGTGGTAAAAAGTTACGAGTCCACGTGCAAAATTGAATTATTTGGAGAACGTGTGGTTGAAAATAAGCATGGCGAAAAGTAATCTTGTAAAAATAAAAATCGAACAAGGGCTTAGCATTTTTCTATAGGGAAAAATCACAATTATTAAGTTATTCATTGAGCCATATATGATATCCGTGTTTGTTAGCTAATGCTTATTTCTCAATTTTCCATTCAATGTCATTCAGAAGTTTTAATGAGCTTATAGTGAACTCCAACATGAATGCTGAATTCGGAGGTTTTCAACAGGAGATCAACTTGCAATAGGAAAAGAAACTGGACGAAGGTTAGGAATGGGAACAAACATGTATCCTTCATCTGCTTTGCTGGGACAGAACAAAGATGAATCAATTGCTGCTTTACCAGTTGATGAGCTCATAGAAAAAGCCGATGGTTTTGCGGGTGTTTTCCCTGGTAATTTTTCTGTTCTTTTCAAAGTCTCGTGTTCCAGTATTTGATTGCAGATTCTGGTCGACAGATTGATGCATAATTGATGGATTGTCCTTGCTTACTCAAGTACTCCTGCTCCAGATTCATGTTATATTGATTTGTTTTTTACGTAATTCAGAGCACAAATACGAAATAGTAAAGCGCTTGCAAGCCAGGAAGCATATCTGTGGAATGACGGGTGATGGAGTAAACGATGCTCCTGCTCTGAAGAAGGCCGATATTGGGATTGCTGTTGCTGACGCAACTGATGCTGCTCGTAGTGCTTCTGACATTGTCCTTACTGAACCTGGTCTGAGCGTTATAATTAGTGCTGTTTTAACCAGTCGGGCAATCTTCCAGAGGATGAAAAATTACACGGTACGACTTGTCTCGCAATATTATTATTCATTTTAGTGTCTTGTATGATTCTCTGTGCCACATTCAAGCTGGTCTGCATGCAAAAACTAACATTACATTCATTTTCCCTAATATTTTCCAGATTTATGCCGTTTCCATCACAATTCGTATTGTAGTAAGTTATTTTCTATAATTGGGTTCATGTTCTCTCTCTCTAATATGGCCTTTTATATGGAATTCTGACGTCTTATCTTTTATTTTTGATGTATCAGCTCGGTTTCATGCTGTTAGCCTTGATATGGCAGTTTGACTTTCCACCTTTTATGGTGCTTATCATTGCAATACTCAATGATGGTTATCTCTCTCTCTCTCTCTCTCTCTCCTCGAACCGTCGCTCATTAGCAAGGATTGAATTTTGACTCATTTTGACATTTTTACTTTCATGGATGGTTGATTATGTACTCAGAAATTAAGGCCAAACAATGGTGATTTTACTTGGAAAAGTTTAATAAACCCATGTTGATCTACCTTCGGAACAATTCATTTTTCCTTCTTGTTTGCACGTCCAGGAGCCTATGTCTTGTGCTTCCATGGGGATTGTCTTTTGGGATTAAATTAACTAACATCCAAGAATTCTTGCATGTGGTTGAACTTGTTGCTATCCTTCGCGTTTAACTATCAACTCTTGTGATTTTAGGTACCATTATGACCATATCAAAGGATAGAGTGAAACCATCTCCTCTGCCAGACAGCTGGAAGCTTGCTGAGATATTCGCAACTGGAATTATTCTTGGTGGATACTTGGCAATGATGACAGTCATATTCTTTTGGGTAGCTTACAAGACAAATTTCTTTCCAGTAAGCCAATTTTGTCAGCTAAACTGTATTCTAATGTTTTGATTGAAAATATATCTTATTTTTTGATGACTTTTCTGATGAATTTCCAGCGAGTATTTGGGGTGTCGACTCTTGAGAAAACTGCTCATGACGACTTCCGGAAGCTTGCTTCAGCAATATATCTTCAAGTGAGCACCATCAGTCAGGCACTGATATTTGTTACCAGATCTAGAAGTTGGTCATTTGTTGAGCGACCTGGGTTGTTGCTTGTAGCTGCATTTGTGATTGCTCAACTGGTACGGAACCTTGTCCTGTTATTTTTATACATTATTCTTTCAACTCCCGAGTTAAATTTAATCTTCAGTACTTTAATTTGCAATCAGGTTGCAACTTTGATTGCGGTTTATGCGAATTGGAGTTTTGCAGCAATTGAAGGAATTGGTTGGGGATGGGCTGGAGTGATCTGGCTCTATAATATCATTTTCTATATCCCACTTGACTTTATAAAATTTTTCACCCGTTATGCTCTTAGTGGAAGGGCCTGGGATCTTGTTCTGGAGCAGAGGGTATGTATCCTAGATAATTTGGGATATGAAATATTTGCTTGTCGATGCCATGTGCCCTTATCTCTTTCGTGTGTTTTCTTTATTGCAGATTGCTTTCACCAGGAAGAAGGATTTTGGAAAAGAACAGCGTGAGCTTAAGTGGGCACACGCACAGAGAACCCTTCACGGGCTGCAAGTACCTGATACCAAATTATTCAACGAAACCAACAATTTCTCCGAGCTCAATCAGTTGGCTGAGGAAGCCAAAAGGAGAGCTGAGATTGCAAGGTATAGATGTTTAGCCATAACTATAATTAGTGATTAGCTTAAGTGGATTTGAAATTCCAGTTAATATTATCATGATATTTCTGGTTAAACGTAGATGACAGACATTCTTATTAGTTTATCTTTCTTTATGTGCGAAATTTTGTCTCCCTGATGGACTTTGGTTTATTGTCACAGGTTACGAGAGTTGCACACCCTAAAAGGTCACGTTGAATCAGTGGTGCGACTAAAGGGTCTCGATATAGACACGATTCAGCAATCTTACACAGTATGAGGTGATGAACTAAATTTGTGGTTGCTGTTTAACTTGTGCCAAGCCTTCAGGCTATGCCTTTCGGGTCTGCTAAGTACATTTTTAGATTTATCCATTTGTGCCCTTTCAACTTCAATTCTTGACCTTGAGATTTTAAGTCCCGGGTTGGGAAAACACAAACAATTGCCATGTTAGAATTTAATGTCTATAATCGTAAAGCTTTTGGTCTCCCGCGTTCTTCTTATTTTACTTTCTGTTTTCTCTGGTACATGAAATAAGAAATGTATAATATTTGTTGATTTCCTTTCCTTTACGTCTTTATGCAACTCAATCACGAATGAGCTGTGTTAACGAATAAGAGTTGTTTTTGAGACTAAGAAGTTTTTGGATCTGTTTTCTTGTTAGAACTTTTAGAAAAAACTATTCCAAAGGGCTTTTTCACACAAGAGGGGGTGGATGGTGGACCACGTTTCATTGTTTAAGTAGTTGGAGTACCTCTGTGGGTAATTTTTTTATTTTTATTTTTTTTGTCGAATGACATCGTGCCACTCGTCCCCTTGTTTTTTAACCTTGTTATTGAGTCTGTTTGTATAGCATGATTTATATAGATTAGATTGTGTAGAACATAAAGTTCTTCTAGGTGATAATCGAGTTGAAGTCCTTCGTCGTGCTCGTTGTCTATCTAAAATGTGGGGTAAGATAAACGAATAGTAAGATTGTTGAAAGAACGAAATTCAAAACTTGCCAGAAGTTACTATTCCGTTCAAAATTATAAATCCTCTCATCCTTTTGCATTGATCCATACTTATATTTGGGGCCCATCTAGGATTAAAACTGCGTCAAGATTTAGGTGGTTTATATCATTCATTGATGACCACAATGGGTTGACCCGGGTGTGTACCTCATGAAAGAAAAATCAGAAGCTTGACATATTTAAGATTTTTCATAACGAGTAAAAATCAATTACAAACAAAATAATCATTTTTTATTTTTTATTTTTCTAATGCTAGAGAATACTTAAAACTCTATTCTTGATATCCCTATCGCCATAAGAAAGGGTGTACGGGAATGCGCTAACCATCCTATTCACAACTTTGTGTCATATGCGGGCATATCTCAGAAATTCAAGTTATTTACTACTAATCTGGCTGGTATTAAAATTCCGTAGAATCTCAGTACTGTCCTTGGAAAGTCGGAATGGAAGAAAGCCATTGAAGATGAAATCAAAGTTTTGGAGAACAAGGGTCCTTCGAAGATAACTGATTTGCCACAGGGGAAACGACCAGTTGGTATTTTCACAATCAAAGTAAAACCAAATGGAAGCTTAGATCACTATAAAGCAAGGCTAGTTACCAAGCGATTTACTCAGAACTTATAGCATAGAATATCAGGATACTTTTTCTCCAGTTGCAAAACCCGATACTGTTTTTGTCGTCCTCTCCTTAGCAGCTAATAAAGATTGATCACTCCGTCAATTCGATGTCAAGAATGCGTACCTCGTAATTTAGAAGAGGAATTGTACATGAATATCCTCTTTGTTCTTGAAACAATAGCCAATACCAACAAAATGTGCAAGCTTTGAAAATCGGGCTCAATCAATCTCCACAAGATTGGTTTGACGGGTTCGCCAAGGTGGTTAAAAGGCAAGGATACTCTCAGGGACAATCCGACCATACACTTTTTATGAAATTCTCCACAAATGGAAGACTGGCAATCCTCATTGTTTACGTGGATGACATCACCAGAGAATTTAGTGAAGAAATAATCATACTGAGAGAAATCCTTGCATGGGAATTTGAGATCAAAGATCTAGGAAATTTGAAATACCTTCTAGGTATGGAGATTGCTCGGTCCAAGAAAGGTATTGTGGTATCGCAATGGAAGTATATTTTGGATGTACTCAAAGAAACTGGTATATTGGGGAGTAAGCCCACACTCCAAGGGACTCAAATCATAATGTAACGCCCCGAGTTCCCTGAATTCGAAGTGTCACGTCTTCCTCATTTGTCTTGAATTAAATA